>SHCU01000041.1:137093-163835 GCA_004307685.1 Ceratina australensis | reverse complement strand
CTCTCTCATTCTCGTCCCTTTAATCCCTGCCGACTCCGGCGTTCCTCTGTTTCTTTAAAATCCTATCGGTAAGCGCGAATCCACAGTGAACAATCCCGATGATTCACGTGTTAGTCGAGAAATTAATCTCGTGTTCGACGATTACTAGCAGCCGTGCCACGCCGCGCAGCACAGCCACTTAATTAAGTATAATTTAATTTTACTTCCTTGATTCAATTTCCTCCCTTTGTATCGGCCAACTACTACAGCCTTCTGTGTCGTCGCGGTCGCGAACGCTTTGTACACGGTGAAGTCGAATTAATTTCTCATGCTACCAGCGAAACGGCACTCGCGCGCCACCCTTCCCACCCCTCTCTCATCGTCGCGAAATGCCTGAACACATTCCCTGGTCGCTGCGAGAGTCCGAAGCATTTCGGTAAACACACGGCGACGGGCAGGCACCCGAAATTTTATGACGCCGGGGATGCTCGCGTGGGTCCTCGCGTGTCACTGCGAAGGGGTTACGGGGTGAAAGAGGTCGGAGCGGTGGGGCTCCGATCGTCTCGACTAGACGCCCGAGCGAGCGATCCCGACGAATGTCATTAATGCTACGGGAGGTTCGGAGCAAATGTTGACGGTATAAACACCGGGGCCTCGCGTGTATCTGCGCGTGTGCCGGCGGACTACTCGTCGGTGGGTCGCGGTAAATATACGCTCTCAAAGATGAATCTTTGACAGGAAACGCAGAAGGCTTGCATGATCGCGCAACACGATCTAAAACCCTGTCGAAGATGTCCGTTCATCAATCATAGGAACCGTGAATATTGAGCAAATTCGGATTTATTAAACAGGTTTAAAAAATTGAAGAATGCTTTTATAAACATAAAATACGACTGTGACTAAATCGACCTAATTGACTGAAAAATGTGATTACTGGTATAAGGATAGTATGAAAAAGTGTATGTAAGTAGTGGTATCATTTTAAATGTAGGGTGACTTGTGCTATTTCGTCTTCAAGTGCACAAAGGATATTGTCGGGATAAGAAAGAGGAAAAATATTTTTCCTCGAGGCTACAAAAGAGAAAATCAAAATAGAACACAAAGCGTGTAATTCTAAAGAGATTTACCTCGTACTCTCAGCTTTGAGGAGAACACGTGCAAATACAAATACGGATTGTTATAAACGTTTCGCTGAAAAAATAGCACACATTCTTTGCTATACATGAATATAAATATAACGTTATAAGAAAGTTTGAATTTTTGCCCAAGTTTTCAAATTATTCTCTCTCGACATCTAACGCGTAGAAAAACCTGGGAACCTGGGAAAATGCATTACTATATGAGGAGAATATCTGAACATGTTTTCAACCCGATCGGCACACTTTTATATTTTGCCAAATTTTGAAGGGGTATCAGTTATAGAGGTTGAAGCGTCAAAAGTGTTTATGCAAATGTAATTAAAATTAATTTATGAAATCATAGAAATAAATAATTATTTCCCAATCTAATTATAACCAATTGTTAGCCGTATAAAGATATGAACGAATCGAGTGCCGTGAGCGGAGAAGAAAAGCAGAAGGGGGCTCGACGCGAGGCGAAGTAAGAAACTAAAAAAAGAAAAGGGAAATGTAATTTCCATTGAGAGGTACGCTTGGACGTTAATCGTTGGCGCAAAATCGCGCGGGCCAAGATTTATGCGCGGAAGGCGTACGTACACGGGCGTCTCTATTATTAAAAGCTGCGTAATAACCGGGAGGGGGGGCCCTCGCCGACTTTCGAAACAAACGGAACGGACCGTAAATCATTGGCAAATTGGACGACATGTTAATCTTGTTTCGACTCCAAATCTGAGCGGCGTGCACGAAATGAATGAATTGACCTCGGTACGTTTCAATATGTTTCATTCAATTTCTTCTGCGACACGTTTCGATGCTGATCTACTCATCATCCAATTATTTCAGAAAAATACTGCTTTCAATATATCAGTCATAAGAAGCACAATCCCAAAATTAATTCTTTCATATTTATACATTTAGCATGACCTCTCACAATCATAATCCATTTTCGACAAACGTGGTTAAATTCTATTCGGATTCCGGGAACGGCAAAGAACTGGCCATCGATTCATCGCGAACCAGAACAATTTTCCGTAATCGAATCAAAGAGAAATTCTCGCGTTCCAATTCTAAATAAAGAGGAATAATATCGCAACGTCGCGGTTCTACACCTAATGAAATCCCTCGTGCACAATTACCGGACGATCCACGAAATTCCGTGCTATTCCCAAACATTCAAGCCCCGAATTCCGGCAACGAGGACGCCGTCCTACTTGCGTATCCCGCGGGAGGATAGACCCTCGCGGCGGGACACGTACCGTACATCTGGGGACCGACGCTCCGACATTCCAGGAGCGCGCGAGAGAGCACAGCACCGGACGGACCGACCGTCCGACCGGGTTCAGCGCGTGCACGCACGTACGAGCGTAGTAACGCGTAAAATCCTCTCCTCGCCCTGTTCCATCGCGCTCAGCGAGCGTGCACGCGTGTACTCACGTGTATAACCGCCGCGTGTCTGCCGCGCAAGAGGAAAGAAAGACGGCGAACACGAGCGAGAGGGACGGATCCTGTATCGAGAGAGGACTCGACGCGCCGCGCCGCGCCGGACCGTATACCTGTAATTTCGATGTCGCCATTGTTCGTCGGATGCGACGATTAACGTCCCTTTAATAGCTTCGCCGACGATAGACCGGCGGAGAGACCGATCAGGAACGCGAATCCCTCCCCTTCATTCTCTTTCCCCCGTACCGGAGCCGACTGTAATTCGCGGCGCCGCGAGAAGCGTTTTGAGGACCAGCCTACGTAATGGCCTCGCTCAGAAGGAACGATCTCGCCCGGCGAGATTCTCTCGTCTGTTCATAATTGCGATCGTGTATAGGGGACGGGTAGTTCTCTTTATTCTATCACGCGAAAATCTTCGCGACGCTGCGGTTATCTCGAGGTGATGGGGGATTATCGCGGCGGAGAAGATGAGCAAGCGTCGACGTACTTATGAGACTCAAAGAATCAAATTTACAAACATAATCGAGACGCGCTGTTTCGTCGAGTCTTTCGGATTTCGCGCGGATCGCTGATTTATGCTCGAACTATATGGCCAAGAGAGGTGTGCGCGGAATCGTCGGGCACCGGGATTATAAGCGACGCACGCCAGGCGTCTTATATAAACGCGGCGGAGGTTCTTTTCTGTGCTGCAACGGCGTGGCAAAGGATCCCATTAGACTTCCTATCGACCAAGGCCGAGAAACCGCGTGGTCTCAGTTTTATGGCGAATCGCTTTTAGCAAGTATCTAAATGACGATTTCTCGGTTAAACGACCGGCATATACGGACGGAGCGGACGCTCGCCTCAAACACGGGAGAATCCGCCTCGGTCGCTCTTGCAATTTCTTTTCGATCGTCCGCTGACTTTTTTAATGCTTTCCATTACCACCCCGCGGATAAGCCGGACTCGAAAATGTAGACACTAGCGAAATATACGATTCGCCGTAGAAATATGTATGCGATCCTCGAATACCGGACCTCGTGTGGAAATTCTTCCTGGAACCGCATGAATTTTTACTTGGAACAAATGGATGTTAGCACAATTAATTAAGCATTAAACAAAAGGTTTTTAAATAGTTCGAGCAAACAACAAGCGGATAATAAAACTTTGATTTCACACATGATTAATTCGATTCTTAATTTCGCAAATAAATTTCATCCGACACGTAATAAAATTCACCCCTCGATCGCCGATTTATCGCGGAAAACTAATTTGTACAAATATATATGTTGTTGTAGTTATATGTGGATATAGCAACGAGAAAATATTTGACCGTTTCATACACATATAGTTACGGTCCAGACTACCATTTTCAATCTCTCTTGCCAACGGGCCTACCTTTATTGGCTTTCGATTCTCTATTCCGTCAATTTTTTTCTGCTCGTTGTATAAATATGGACGATTCGCTTCAATAATCGATGAGTGGCCATTTTTCTCATACACCGGTACAAAGGGATAAAACCCATATATCGATCATTTTTCCCCTTTTTCCAAATTTCTTTCACATGCACAAACGCACATCGATCCGGACTCGGTCGCGCGAAATGAAACCGCGGTTACGGCACCGATCGCGGGGCGAACGTTTTTTCCGATTTATTAAACGCGTGCAGGCGATATTCTCCGCAGAAAAGTGGAGGAACCAGGTATGTACCACGGTCAGAAGCGAACGAGCGGGCACAAATCCGCTTATCTCTGGGGCCGCGCCGCGCCGCGCCGACGTCCGGCAAACAAAGCTATGGATTTCTCGTGGGACTTTACATACTGACGTGCCGACGGGGGAATTCTCAGGTAGATTTCAGGTAATCCCGTTCTGCCTCCGCGGGCAACCGGTCCCTTTTTCGAAAACAGTGAACGCGTGCACCATTTTCTCCGGAGCGGACGGGACGACGTTTAAGTATGCCGAAAATCCCAGACCCACTGACGTAAACCAAGGCCGCAACGAATGTTCCCTTCCCTTTAAATCTCTGACCGCACCGATTTTCTTGTGAACATTAAATGACCAAGATATTGATTCATTTTTCGTATTTTTAATTTAGTTCGCAGAATCATATCTAATTTCTCATAAGTATCAATCATTCTAATAATACAATCGATGATGCTAATTAATCAGAGTCACGTGTAATTCGGATGAAACTACGATTGAGTATATTCTGTACCCAAATAACAATCAGTTCATTAAAGATTGCACCCCTAAAGACCTTAACTGTCGTTGCTATGAGAGCAGGTACATCGCTTACTCGGAAGGCCATCAAATCTCGCGAAAAACGTTTCTCACTTCAATCTGGAGTTGCAAACGCCTTGAAAATTGAGACTCCGCGATTTTATATCCCGCGAAGCAGGTCGGTGCGCGAAAAGGGAAGCAATCTCGTCAGGTTGAAATAGGAATTCGCGGATATGTCCCCCTCCGACAGATTCATGAAATATTCTCGGCGCGTTAGATGGCGCACGGTTTGATATGACCCCGATGAAGAAGCGCGGGACTTCCGAAAAGGAGCAGTGAAAAGCTCGCGCTTTTAAGTTAATCGTCCGGCGAGCGACGACGTGCCTACCCCCGTTTTGTCTCCCGTTCGCAGGGGCGAGCAATAACGTTCGCGCGTGACCTTTGCTATCAGGGGTTGTTCACCGAAAGCCATCAATTTTACGTACGCCGGACCATTCGATGCGACGTCCCGTTCGATATTTTCGTTTCTCCTGAAAGCGGATCTCGCCCGGTATAGCCGATTAAACGGACACCGACGCGTCGCTGGTCCTCCAATAATGCGCCGTTGCGTAGATAAAACACACCCACCGTCATACTGCTCGATCCTATTATCTCAATCCCCGACATCGTTCCTTCCATTCCGTTTCCTCTATCAACGAAAAATTCTACGCGAACTCGAAAAACGGATGCTACGTCGTCTCGATCACGTCGCCGAATTTTCACGCCAACGTTTAGCATGGAACGTTTCGAAACTTACCGAAAAATATTTCAAGATACTCTATACTAATGTTATCAAAATAAATTTTTTATTTGAGCATTCTGCATATTTATAATAAGTCTGCATACAACCTTAAACCCTTTGTCCGTTAATCGTCTTCGAACGAAATGCTGCTTCGGGATATTGCATCGCGCAGAATATTCGTACACGGCTACATCTCGCTTCAGAGCAAAGAAATGCATAGCTCTAAGATGAAAGCCACGATATAGAAACATCAATTTGCGTGAATTTAATAGCGCGTTTACGCAAATACGCCGTTAACAATACCTCCTCGGTTGGCCCGCGTTCGTTAGAAAAAGAAAGATAAGTATAATGCGAGTAACGGTAACGAAGAGAAAGGGCAATAAAACCGCGGTGACGTTCGCAACAGAATTTCACTCGTACAACGGAAACTTATGCTTTTTCTCGTCAACCCCTGCTGCCGCCATCTGTGGCGTTTGCATCATTGCGCGTCTCCTTGTACGAGCCAGCGAACGCGCGCGCCGCTGTCTTTAATAAGACGCTTCCTTATTCCCTTGGTCATAAAGCAAACATAAATTACGAAGGGGCACGCCGAGGCCACGATGATGGAGAGAAGACGACGGCGACGGTGCTGACCAGAAGGCACGACGCCGCAGCACACTGTCGCCCCACCCCTTCGGGCACTCTGTCATCGTTCACTTGCTTCCCGCCACCTTTTCTTTCCCCCTTGCGTCGGGCGAAAATAGCGTGTCTTTCCGGCAAACGACGACGCCGGCGAGGGTAGCCGTAGCTAAATTAACGTTAAAGCCGGGGAAAAACGCGCGGCACGATCGATTATGCCACTTTTGCTCATTTACTCCTCGCTCCGCGGTAATATGACGAGCGTAACAGGGAAAAACGGATTTCTGAGGCCGGAAAGTTACCGTGTAAATGGTTTGTCGGGTAATTCTTTGTTTTACAACGTCGTTCCTGAAAATGATAGCGCGTACCCGCCTACGACGCGCTTTGGCTCAGACTTTTTAAACGAAATGTTTGCGTTTTTACGCAATCGTAAAACAGCTACGCATTTTTCCGTGAGAGTTCTACCAGCGAAATTAGCGGATAACCGTTTCACTGTGGAGTTTGTTGGAGAACTCTATTGAAATCGCTTTATAATTCGAACCGTTCAAGCGCGACCGGTAACGACTTTTGAGTATCAATCAAAGGTAATACGAGATTTTTCGGAAGCTCAAATTTTCTTTTCTCCGATATAAATTAAATCCACGTGAAATTGATTTAATTTCAACATCGTTCTCAACATTTTTCTGAACTGAGTGAACATGCTCAAGTGTGTCTAAAACACACACTCGTGTTACGAAAATTTATTTCCCATGTCTCAACTCTTGAACTGGAGATAATCGAAAGTTAAAATAGGATACTTTGTAACGGTAAGCTCGAAAATTTGTTCCGTTGCGCACCCTTGTATATCACGTATTTTAAACATAACGATATGGGCGACTGGCCAGTCTTAATTTTAAGAATCTCCCTAACAATATGCCCTTCATAGCGATAAGAGTTAATACTTATAGACACCGTAGACGAAAGAAGTCAGTCTACTACAAACTCTCAGTGAGAGCAGTCTTTACTCTTACGAGAGATTACAAGAAATACACCCCTTATTCTTTGACGAATTCTTAGTGATTTTCAACCATTATCCAAATATTTTGCACCGGATTAATTTTCGGTGCAAGGCATCCACCAAGACTGTGCACCGAGATCGATAACTCACTGTTTCACGGGACTGCATCGGAAACACAGTGACTGAAACACAATTCGTCGCGAACCGTTTTTCCGGGGGTTGCGCGTGTTTTACGAGGGCCCTTCGGCGCGCGCGAGAATTCTCGACGCGTGTCCTGGTTAAATAAGTTTATGTCGCGACACGGAACCATCTGCAGATTCAGCGGCACAGCTTGTAAAAAAAAAACGAAGCCCTACGCGGAATGGCGCGAGCCCCTTTTATCGCGGGGGAGAGTTCGCGCTTTACGACGACGTGAACGTAAACTCGAAACGCTTGCTCTGTCGCAAGGAAATTGTGCACTTTCTTGCGACCCAGCGACGAAAATTCTTTCGCTGCCGGCGAAGCAGACGCAAATATTTGTAGTACGAATTCGAGAGGCTGCGTGCGCGCGCGCGCGCGTTTGTGTGTGTGTGTGTACGGCGAGAACCTCGTTGACGCGGAGCGCGAGAGAACGCAGGAGGAGCATCGTCGGAACCGTCTCGTTCTCGGAATCCTCCTCGTGCCTCGCCCGGCTAACGACGCCACTATTTTACGCGGGCCGCGCGCGTTGACCGCTCGCCACGCTCGTCAATGTCGGATCGGAAGTGCCTTTTAAATCTCGCGCGTCGCCGCGGCACGGCTCGTTACCGGCGTGTAATTGCCACGCGTGAACCGCCTTTCTTCGAGCCGGTCCCGAGCCCAATAGCCCTCGAATAGCTTTCGGACCCACACGCATCGACTTCCCGTTTACGACTCGGGGGAAAAAACGGTCGGAAGTGTTGCGGACGGAGCGACGTGTTTGGTTCAAATTGCTCGCCCTACGTGTGTTCCGAAACATAACTCTCTGCTCCAAAGCCGCTTTCAGTATCAGAGTGTATACTACGAGAATAACTCTTTGTTGTTATATGGAAACTGTGAAATTTATGATGATGAAATTTGTAATGATCTTCTATAGATCATATATATGTATAAATATGGTGACTGGAAGAAAATGCTGAGGCGTATGTTCGTGTCTGCAATTTCAGGAAGCAATAAGCATAAAAAGAAGTGTACGCTAAATGAATGTCATTAGAAGTAACCATATTAACTTGAAGAGAAAAGGTCGCGGAAAATCGTGATTCGGAGATAGAAAAGCGGCGCAGCCGGGAGGTCGTCGTAAATGCGTTTTATTGCCGGGGCGGAAGAATGCTATTCGTGGCGCGGCTGGATCCGCAGGCAGGGCTTTATTAACTCGTCACTTGATTTAGGGTGCATCGCTGTCTCGTCTGGGGTGCTCGAGACGTCATAAACGCAAATACGATGCCGCTACGGTAGCGCGAAACGTTTGCAATAATGTCACTGGGAAATGTACGACGAAAAAGAAATTAGCAAAAAAAGAAATGATATAATAGCTTCCACTTCCCAAACGCGATAAGCCTTTTTTTGGTGTAGATTAATTAATTCCTAAAGCAAACTAATCTCGCTGGTTGAGGAAGCGTAATAACAAGAGATCGCAGGGCGGGATAACGATAAATTTATTGACCGACTGATAAAAAGGAAGGGTATTAACTCATCCAACGATCAGATACAACAGGAAGTGTTACAGGGGTGTAAACTATAGAACTGACGAAATCAGGCCACCGTATCTTAACGCGAAGCCGAGGGAGAGAAAGGGAAGCGCCTCACGTATGTACGCGGCGCGCAGCCAGCAGATCGATCCTCCGGGGAGCTATTATTGATATAATCACTCTGGCCGTGCGTGTCACCCTAGCCGCAGCGACAGTCATCCACCTTAGTCCTCCCCTATTATCGTCCTGCGTCATGCGCTCCCGTGCCGGAATCATCTGAGCGTGGCCAAGCCCCAGGAGTCGTTCCTTTTATCATACGCCGTTACATTATCGCTCGCGCGATTTTCTTCGATCCCCTCCGCGAAATTGAAACAAAAGATTCGAGTCATCGCCGAGAGGAGGGCATGTGCCGGAATTTTATGGATCTCATCTCGGGGATTCGTGGGATCGACTCATAAAGCGCGTTTTATCGCGAGACTGACAGCCAGACCTCGAGGATGACAAGGACGAACGAAATCGATTTCCGTTATCGTTGCAATCTCACGAGTCGTGCGTGTCGATTTCGTTATCACGATAGCCTCCTCCCTATCCCTCGCGTATCGATACGCGAGCCCGGGTCTCCTCTCGCGCGAAATATCGCTCGCTTTTTCCCCCCTTTACTCGGAACAAGTGTTACGGAGAATTTGGCACGCGCTACCTCTTCCGGCACTCCTTCACCTTCGCCTTCAGCCAACCGTTCGAAGAAAAAGTGCAACGCGCGTACATCACCGTGCTCGAGAACGCTGACGCGGTACCCGCCGTTGATCGTTTACATAGAAGTCAACCCCACCGGCTGCCTACGTGGCCGGAAGGGGTAAGATCCCCCGCGATTCTCTACGCGCGCTATTTTTACCGTGTTATTCATCGCGGCACACCTACACACAACGGTGTCCTCCGACAAGGGGCCGATGACTTGCATCGCGTTTCAGATCTTTGTCCCGTGAAAGGGATACAAGGGATTAGCAGACCGTGATCGCGCCATCCAGTTCAGCTGACTTATACATTTTTTAGACTAAACGCGATAAAAGAGAGCGACGGGGGAGAAAGGTGAATGCATTCTCTGTCAAAGCTGCGCAGAGACAAAGAGGGTCATTTGAATCGTCGAAAGAATATTTCTGATACCGGACAGACAACGAATAAATGCGATCGATGAGCGAAAGATTATTCGTCTGGTGGAGAGAATTGTGGCTTGCAGAGAACCGGCGATTTCGAACGGACACCTCTCCTATCTGGGACTACAGACGAGACTCTCGAGACTTTGTTTACGAGATAACCATTGTTAAGGCGAGTTCCCGTAGAAGAATGTACGGTTCCCTTTTTGCAATTCACTTTGCCGACACGAGAGAGGCAGTTCCCCGTACGACGGGTTGCTCTGTTCGTACTCAATCCGGTGAAACCAATAGGCATCGCCTCCCTCTTTTCCAACTATGTTCCTGGTCGTTCGAACTTTTCGCACACTTCCTTTCCCTTCCGCCGTACCCCAGCTAAGCAAAGTATAAAGTAACAGTAGATCGGGTCCTTATATTTTCGAAGTTGCCAGCTCCTCTCCCTTTACGCTTTGCCAACATCATCTCAATTTGGAAGAAAACCAAAGAGAAATATGTACTGTACCGATACACCAATCGCAGCGTTCCAGTTAACACAAGCAACATTGTAGGCATCGACGTTAGAACAGACGAAACGTCGTGCCAACTACACAGGTTTCGAGTTCGTTGCCAAGTAAAATATCGTCGAACGGTTTGTGCGGGCGGTTCGCGGAACCGAGAGGGTGCCGAGACCCAAACAGTTACCGAATCTGTGCAACGGGACCCAACGTCAGGTAGACGACAGTAAATGAACTCGACCCGAGACCAAATTGACTCACATTCACGCGCTGTTGCCTCCGTGAAATCGTTGTTTGTCGCTCGGAATCGTCGTTAGAAGCCTGCGAAGCGAAGTAAAAGCTATCCAATTTCGTTTAATTTTACTAATAGCGAGATACAAGATACGTAGATCGAGCTATAAAAATGTTTCCTCCAGACGAGATACAGCCAGAAACGACTTGAACCTATTGTGAAAATCCATAGTGACAAATGATGCAAGGGTAAGCTATAGAAATAGGCGAAGACTAGATCCACGGTTACACTGTACCTCGAGACCAGAGAGAAAGAGACGTACAAGGAATAGGGTCTCTGTTTCTCTACCCTCGGCGACTATTGCAGAGGCAACGAAGGCCAATGAAAGGAGATAATAGCGAGTAGGTTCGAGTAAGAACGAGAGAACGAAAAAAAGGGCTGGAAGGGACGAGAATGGCAGAGCAGGGTGATCGTGGAAGGGCTGGTTAAATAGAGAAGGAACGGAGAAGACCGAAGGAGTGCCGGCAGAGGAACGAAGAGGCGAACGGGGAAAAAGAAGAAGAGAGAAGCGGAGTGCCGCGTTGGTGAGAAGGATGGGCGGACGAGACGGAGCAGAAGAAGAGCCGAGCGTGCACACGAGTCGGACCGACGTGGCTCTGTTCGGAAAGAAGAGAGGCCACGATTCACCGATGAAGTCCACCGGGTCCGAGGGAAACGAGTAGGAAAAAGAGCGAGAACGTTGTAGTAGAGGGAACAGGCGAGAGAGTAAGAGAGGAGCAACCATCGGCGGCCGGGATTCGAGTGAAGAGACCAGCAGAGAGGGAAAGGAGTTGCGTGAGATGGAGCTGGGTGCGCCCCGGGGGCACATCCTGTTCCCCTTCGAGGCTCCCGATAAATCAAACGCGGCCGAATGCATAATACGCTAATTACCGAACACGTCATTCTTCGCTTTCTCTCCGGTTCCGATTTCTCTCTCTGACCCTGGCGCGGCGGTCCTCTTCTTCCTCTTTCTCCGGCTGGGTTCCCTCGCGGCCTTTCACCCGGCGCGGCGGCCTCCCCGTCATTGATCCGTACGCCGAGAGATCGAACGCACCGATCGGCCACGCTCCATAGATTTACTCTTACCGCCCCCGCTCGATATCGAGAAACGGCTAATTGTCCGTTATGCGTATCGGTTCGTACGATCTGTGCCGTTGTTACCGAAGGTGAAACTTCGAGGCTGCCGCGAATGAACCGCGGGAATAATGTTACATTCCGTCAGGGCGATTTTTCAGTTACCGCGACAGCTCCGTGTAATAACCCTAGCGCGGATTTCGCTGATCGATTGTGCGTTTGATTGAGCGTGAAATTTCCATTTCTAGCATTATGTACATATATGACGTGTACGAGGGCCGCTTTGTTACTCACTTTTATCCGGCGATTTTTCCTCAACGGGCCCCGGTCGATGTTCATAGATCAAACTGTGCCGATTCTTTGTTCCACCGAGAGCGTGGGCACTGCGCCGAACGCGTGCAAATATGTTCGTTATCAACAATACCTCGCGAGCGGCCAAGCAATCACGCGGTTGCGAGGCTGCATTCGAGTGTTCGCGCAATGCGTTACAACATAATTACGGGCCTTTGGCATCCTATGGAAGAATAACATTTTTATTCTCGTGCTCACGGCCCACACGTTTAACAGCCTCCTCCTCTCTCTCTCTCTCTCTCTCCGTCTCGTTTATTAGACAGGCCGCGCGGCGGGCTAACAAATGCGCACAAACGCGACGAATAAAAAATTTTGACGAACGCGCGTGTATACATACGAGCGTAACCGGGTCGTCGGCATGGCAATTAGAAGCGCGGTCTCGCTTCTTTCTCCTCTTTTCTGTATACGCGGGGATCGCGCGACCAAGTATCTGGAACACCCGGCGCGCATAGCCGAGCGCCGTACACACTTGTGTACCTTTGTAAGGAAAATCTGGGCCGAGAGCGCGCGGACCTGAATAACCGAGGGAAACACACTGAAAATTCCGTCCTCGTAGCCGTGCGATGCACACCCGACGCGACGCTTCCGTCGAGGTGGAAAACAGAGAGAAGAAAACGAGCTGGCGCGAAGCGAGACGGAGAGGGATCGGGTAGGAACAGGGACGGCCGATGGGAAATCGAAACGGTGCAACGGGTGCGACGGAGAGGGCTGCTTATAAACGTCGCCGTGGCAGGGGTCGATCTTTAGTCCCGAGGCGCTTTATGGAAGCCTGAAAACTTTGTTGGGCCGTGACACAGCGCCGTACTAACGAGATAATAGCGCGGAAAGAAAGACGGATCGAAACGAGAGGAACGCTGTCTTTCGAGAGCGTCGTCCGAAAAAAAGAGATCCATCGCTCCGAGGACCGAAGTCGGGGGGGGATCTTCGAGAGGCTCTCGATTGAAGACGCACGACGTGTTTTCAATTCATCGCACGTCATACGCGTATACGACCTTACTTCGTTAATAACGGTACCAATTGATGAAAAATTTTTCTCATACAGCTCTCTCTCTCGCCGATACGTCCGTGTTACCCACGGTATAAAATTCTTCACCGAGTGCTGTAATCCTCGAGACTAAATAGCCTTTCGAACGTGACTAAATCCGGAGTTTTGCCAGAGAGTTGGCCATCTGTTCACGGCTCCGTAAGTGGGGACGAAAATCCAACAAATGGAAACACAAAAAGCTTCTTTAAAAACGATGGGCATTTTCATGCCCGAGGATCGGGAATCATTAATAACCGCTCGAAGCGTGAATACTGTTTGGAAGTTTATCGACGCTAAGAGGACGGCGAGGAAATTAGTAATTTATCGCCGTCTTAGAGACTACGGGGGAGAATTTATCGACGCGCCGCTCGTAAAGTTCCTCTTGGCCAAGGAAAATAAGCTCGCGAGCCCGAAAAGCGATGGAGCCTCCGGGGGGTGGTGCTGGTGGTGGGAAAGAGGGGCACGGGTGGTACGAGAGGCACAACCAGCTCTAAAATGGCGCAATCCCACGATTTTTACTACTATCGCCGGATATATTCTCTACGGTTCGTTTCGCGTCTATCGTATTTTTTTGAATTACGCGTCATGTATCCCACTTCCTTTATTATTATGCCTAGTCCCTCGCTCCGCCGTCGAACCGTTCTCTCCTCGCTCATCTCATCCTCCCGGTACGCTACCTCTTTCGGCCGGGTTGTAAAGTGGTCGGAACAGGCCCGAGCCTACCGCTTTGTTCACACGAGGTAATAAAAACCTCCGTTGGCTATTATTATTGTTATTGTTGTTGTTATTGCCGTCATTAATTAGTAAACTGATGCTCAGGATTTCACGGGCTTGTTAGTCTCGCTTGTCCCGCTGCTGCTCGTCTCCTTCCTTTTCTTTTCCCCGCACGTTTGAATAAAATTACAATTCTGTTGTCTCAAGACTTTTTACGAAACAAATAGACATCCATGGATGGAAAATTCTAGGATGCTTTCGCATCGTTTAAGAAGAAACGAGTTACGGTTGGCCGTTTTAATTTGTATTAATTTGGAGTGTAAAGCGTGTAACACCTTAATGAACAGCGGAGCGGCCGGGTGAGAACAGGCTACGCCGTCCTCGGATCGCTACTCATCTTAGTAGCTCCTCGGAGGAAAAGACGGTAGTATACTGTTTTATGCCCAAGAGGCTGCGCGATCACGGACTAAACTTGAGCTACGGGACGTGTAATTTTGGCCTTCTACTTGAAACAGGTTTTATGTTCACCCCCGTAGGGTTACCGTATAGCTTTCAGGATTGTATAGACGGGCGCAACGCATAACTCGAACGCTAGAATAGTGGTCCTTAAAAATTTTCGTAATAACCGGCCGGCCAAGTTACTCTCGGCCGTATCGCAATGCCGAGATGATATTATAATTATCTGCTATTAATTGAACGTTCGGCTCGAATCAAACGACATCGAAAAGAAGATTATTGTTAGATCTATTTCTATCGTGATAAATGATTCATAGAGATCAAGTACGTTGGGAATTCGTTATATTTCTCATCGAATAAAAAAGGGAACTTTCCGTTACAACATTATAAGACACGGCAATCAAGCAATCAATACTTAGATCCGAGCAAAAAACCGGCGTTACCGCTGTTGCGTTCTTACGTGACGACTCGTTCATGAATTTCATTCCATCGGTAACGAGTCTATAATTTCGACGTCTTGTTATGCGTAGACGAGTACCGTGGTATTCGTATCAAGAAACCAGAAGGCGCATGCAATTATGAACCGTACATGGCTCGTACCAGTGGTCGAGGTATCGATAAAAAAAAGAGAGTTCGGAAGCCAGTCGCGGAGAAGGAAAGGAAGGACGACGATCGACACGATACACACGTGAGTACGTCAGATTCAAATTCACCTCGCAATTAAACTACTCGAATCGCCGAAAAAAGGATACAGCGAGACGAGTTTTATTGGCCACGCCACTACTACTACCGAGGCTGCGTAGATACCGTGCAGTTGTTATACGCGTGCCTAATAAGCCGAGACTGGTTAGATCCCCGTCGATCGAATTCGAATGCCTCCGCGTCGTACAAGAAAGAAGAGTTATTGTAAGTAACGAATCGGGGGATTGTAAGTATGTATCTCCTAGCCGTCGACGGTGTTGTTTTCTCTTCCTCGGCTGAGAACCCGATCGAGGAGACACCGTGCGGCAATGGCGCAACAGGAGTTCGTTGCCTTTTTGTTCCTCATCACGGCGACCGATACAAATAGAAGATCTCGCGCGGCCATGCACATGACCTTCTACTCGCGCGTTTAAATCTTCTCAATGAGATAGTTAGAAACGTTGCCCTTCCTTGATGCTACCGATTCCGATCGGTCCGCTAGAATTTCATCACGCGCGAATGTTAAAGGAAGAAGCGCGAGGTCGATCCCCATCGGACGGGGACCGTGATAAAATCATGCGAAATTATTGGCATTGCAAATAGCGTTCAACGGAGTATTCGTAAAATCGGTCCTATTCAAAGATTCCATATTCATAGGGAATCGCGGTTCGGTCGCACACGCCGATAAGCTTTTATTGCGTTATACATCACGCGATAAATTATGAAACGTAAAAATCAAGTATCGATGCGGATCGCGTTGCGATCTGCTGCCCGGGACCCCGGCTCCATATATATATATATACTTTTTCTTCTGTTTGCACTTTGGCGCGCCGCGATGGATACTGTCCCCTCTCAATCTGTGTGTGTGTGTATATACGCGCGAGATCTCGTATCATATGTGGCCCGTCTCTTGATGGGAGATAAGGCCGTATCACCGAGACGCTGGACGAGGGTCTCTTTCATGGCCACGTGACATTCGCCGAGAGCCGCGTACAATGCTAGAATACGGTATTACAATCGTCAAACCGCGCGAACATCACGGGGATCCGATTGTAATTGCAACAACGGCGAGCGAGAGGACGGGAGAAAGAGAGAGACAGAGAGAGAGAGAGGCGACAGGGAGACGCGAAACGCGCGCGCCAGCATTCATTACCGATACGAATCTGATACTTCGGTTCATCATCGAGTCAATGACAATCATTGTCCGGGGCTGCATTCCATAAACGTTAATGCATTATTCATCGAGGTGCCGTAATAGCTGTGACTAGCGTTCGCCGCGAATTACGCCCGCGGTAATCCAATTATAAATCGATCGAACAAAACACGCGATTCGAAACCGACGGAGGATCTCGATCCTCCCCGTACCCGCGGTTCTCGATCGCCGGGATCTGCGGTCCGCGGTATAAAACAATGATCGACCATTTGCTCTATCTAATCTACAGCCGGCCGGGCTAGACGCGGGCGTATAAAAACGTCCGACCGATTCAAACCGCTTTCGAATCTTCTATCCGACGAATGCCAAAAACACGGGATTGCTTTCAGAATGCGCGATTCATTTGCATAAATCCCAGAGAAAAACCGATACTCGGCGGGGAACGGGTTTCCTAATCTGAAACTTGTTCCCTCGAGTGAATCAAGCTACTCGCTCTGGTAAAACACTAAACCGCTGGGCGACAATTAACCGAAGTCTCGGACCTCGTAGCCCCGCGACCTTTAATCCCTTCCCTATTGCGAGGGACGGATGATATGAATGTAGCGTTGCGAGGATCCGAAGCCATTCACGAAATCAGAGCTTGCCACTGAGAGAGGGTTCAGGCCTTTTTGTACCGGTAGCGTATATACACGACGGCATAAAAGTATTAGGGGTTCGCGGGACCGAGAGCGCGCCCGCGCGCGCGCGAGAGAGAGAGAGAGAGACGCGGGACAAGGACAAAGGACTGAAAGGAGGGTTACCGAAAGCGAAACGCGGCGAAACGTGCGAATTACGAGTATAATACGAAATTCGGGCTTATCCTACGAGCAATGGGAAGGGGGGCCGGCGACCCCGAAGAAGCCGCTGCTGTTGCGTACAACGGACCGTAACAACGCTCTCCGGAGCGCAACGAACGGGGGTGGCCTTATAACACTTACATCGGGACAATAACGATTAAGAGCGAGTAGCTCGACTCCGCTGAGGGACAGGAACATGTTTTCACCACGAAGTTTTTAACGTGCGGAGGAACGCGGGGAAAAAAGGGGCAGGAACAGGAAATATAGGGAAAAAAGGCGATTGAGTCAGGGGAGAAAGAGTGGAGAGAATTTAGATGCTAAAGGTATCGTGAAAAGAGAGAAGCCCGCGGCGATGGGAAAGAACCTTCTCGAGTCTCCACCGAGCCGTCAACGACTTATGGTTTATTGCCTGTCTACGCAGCTTCCTAGAGGATCCTTAGGGAGCCAGAGAAATGAGTACACAGATGTTCCTTCCGCGATATTTCTCAGGAGGAGCGAACAAAGTTCCTGGTGTCTTTTTCCTCCGCCGCTGCTGCTCCTCGGGTTTATTCGACCGGCTCGTCGATCGCACGCGGGGAAAACAACTCGTAAAGAGAACTAACAGGTCGCTTCGAAACGTTTTCCGCGAGGTCGATTAACCAATAGCTAGCCTAGATATGAAGTCAGTTATCGGAGATAGGAATTGTGTCGTGACAATTAGTACTCCAGTAAACGACTCGTTTGTTTGTCAGACTCTACGTTTTCTTCGGGTTGCGTGCCTGAATGTAATTTCATAGATAGCGATGAATAAATCACTGATAACGCTTATAATAAACGGAACGCGGATTTCTTCGCGGGAAAAAACAATCGATTAAGGTAATTAAAGAATGTCATAAAATAAGCGATTGAAAAATTATCTGACGTTTATTCAACAATGAGAATCACGCGGACGGTAGATTTACAGGTACGTATTGTTCCGTAGAACAGAAACTGTAACACAAAAGCGAGAAGAAGGAAAAAAAATCGTCCGCATAACAACGCCGTTCGCGTTGGCGGTGCATGGTAGGCCGGCGTCGTTCCCCGAATACCAAACAGGGTAAGGAATATTCGAATCGTCCTCGCGTACAAGAGGCCGATATTAAAACGGTGCACGAAGCATCGTGGCGGCGGGCAACGTTAATTAGTCGAAAACACAGGCCAACGCGCGTATGCCTACGGGCTCCCGGCGACCCGTTTTATTACCTCCTGTAACGAGTACAGTGGCGCACGCGGCGTTTCTAAATAAAATTACCTCGGAGCATTCGGCCCTTCTCTACTGGCCGCGCCACGCCTAGCAGCAGAACCACGACGACTCGACGAGGATGAGAACGACATCGGGTCCCGCCGTTGTTGTTGTCGTCGACCAAGTTTCATCCCCGTATGCGCCAACGTGCGCCGCTACCACGTGGGAAACGAACTTCGCCGAGCCGTTTCGAGTGCCTCGAGACTGCCACAATTGTACGGCTACCTACTTACTTTATCCGACTATTTTCCCTCGCTCGTTACGAAAATATCTGCCGAGGCGGATATTTCTAATTTTTTAGATAGCTCTTTGTCATTCGTGGCCGTTAGAAACGAGGACGAGCCTCACATTCATTTCAAAGTATGGCGCTGCCCTCAATCTGGTATTTAAGTGATCCTCAATGGACGTATGCAAATACAAGATGATGAATACTAATTTCAATTGGAACATCAAAGAATAAATCGTACGGTATACTGAAACTTGGCGCACAAAGAGACTCTTGAGAAGATGAGCGAACTGCCATCGCTGCGTATTCGCTAGAGTACGTAGTAGTAGCTACGCGAATGCTTTCGCACAATCGACTAAATTGCCGGCTGTAACGTAAATGATACATTTTTCTTCGTATTCCGTGCAGCAAGGAGGAAGCGTATGGGAAAAAAGCGTAACGAAAGAAACGCGTACGAGAGCCCTGCAACAGTGATATTCCCGACGACGAGGAAGAGTTTGATTCTAGGGTAGAAAAAACTGTGGGCATTTGAACGGATTCCAAAGTGAAAGGGACAGCCAGCAGCAGCAGCAGCAGCAGCTTGTCGGTATACACACGTGCTGCGTGATTACGTGCTGTTACAATCCCCTTAAATCGCGTAAAAGATAAGACTGGCTTTACATTAAACGCGCGCAACCCCCGTAAATAACGCGGGGATCGCGTTCGCCTCTCGCTCGCCATACACACCCGCCGTTTCAACCCCTTCCTTCGCCGGCGCATTTATTCCTCGCGACCTCGTCTTCCTTTTCAACGAATTCACGAGCGGCGAGTTATTGAAAACGCACGCGATGACACGACCGCCGATTATCCCTCTTAGCACCCCTTCGCGTTACCGCGTTTACCAATGCGAGTTCATCCCGTCAATCTATCTCACGCGCGTGTGACTCTCAGCGTGACGAACGTTCGACGGCACGCAAATTTCCATTCCCTTCCTTCCTGGTCTCGTTTGTTGCTCGGATTCTCGCAAACGTGTACAGTGAGAGCCTACCGGGAGAACGCCGGTGGTCTGTAAAAACGAGTATTGCGTCGAACGTTTCACAGGTGCTGTTCAATTAATTCGACCGCGGCGGACCGCAATTGGGTCATCATCGCAATAGAGCACAAACGAATTCGATTTTGCGCAACGCAGCCGTCGCAAGGCATTTCCTTTTTAGGCTTCCACCGTCGTTCCAAATTTAGCGAATCTGGAACGTTAATTATAACGCGACGGTAATTTAATGTTGAAAAATAAAATTGAGACCGTTATAGCAAGCGAACGATTTGAAATATCTCCGCGAGAAGTAGCTGCTTAATTTCATCCAGACGGATTTTTATCGCACTTCGAATATAATAAAAAGCTTTGCGGCTCGATTGATTTCCAGCACAGGGACGTTGAGTCGCGAAACGACGAGAAAAAAAAGATACCCAATTGTGACGGACACGTCGGGCGATGGGATAAAGACAGTTGAAGATATCGGAAATATCGGGAAAGTTAATTGGCCAATCGAGGGACGACGACGCGCAAAAATAAACAGAGATAAAGTCTGGGGCTTGAATCGCGGAAGAAATTGAAGCACGTCGCGTCGCGGCGACGTACTTGTTTAAGCGAAAAATTAGACGGCGACCGTTTTGAATACAATTTTTATCCTCTCTCGTCGATCATCGAGCGAGCGAAGAGAAGAAGGAAGCGGCTCCCGCTAAACTAACTTACCCGACACCCGCTGGAATATAAATTGGATGCTTGGCTGCCGTGTCCACGTTCGCCAATCTGTTTGAACCACTATCGCGCCGTGGAATAAATGCGATTTTTCATCAGGTAACGCGATATTCTTCGCCTTTTTTTTTTAATTCGCAGATCGTCTAATTCTGACAAAGGGCGCGAAAAATTTGGCGGAACGCTACCAGGGAGTTACACATTTGTATATTGATTGCAGGAATCCTGCCGGACGCCATAGGTAGCGTACCACCATTGCTGACAGGGCATTTGGCTGTTTTCACTTTGACGCCGCCACACCGTGTACCGAAGTGAGTTTCGACGTGAATGTAGATGATGGCTGTGTTAGCCAGCGCGTTTTCGAAGCTCTACTATGGCGTGTGAATACACGTATAGGTACAGCCCGGGTGGAACGGGAGTCTTGTCCCTTGATGCACACCGACAAAGCCCCGCGCGCCGGTTTACGCGTTCGCACACTCTTTTGACGCAACGAGGGAGCACGGGTTCGTTTTCAGGTCACCAAAAGGTATGTAATATCGACCAACGGGATACGTCTATACCAGGCGCGCCGTCGTTGAATCTGGTAGCGGAGCCTGGGTCTCCATTACCAAACTGTCAATGCGTGACTCGCACTTTTAAGGTGTTCCGCTGCGGCGGTGTTCGCTGCAAGAAACCGGGCGAATTTCTTCGACGTCGCTTCGAATAGACCTGAACTACCTTTCACGCGCCTTGCCCTTCAAAGGAAATATCGCTACAACGAACCGGGTCTTACGCGTTGCACGCGACGACTATCGTCGAACACGTAACGCAGGTGTTGAAATAATCGACAAAAAATGTAGTTGCTCAAACCTTATTTGAATAGTAGTCAGGGAAAGATTCCGGTCATTAAATCGGACAGATTACTCCTGTCAATAAGCTGTTTTAAACATCACCGAGCCGTCAGCTAACCGATCGGGGCGTTTCCTGTTACCCGGGAATGGAAACTCTGTCGACTGAACGTCAACTTTTATTTATTTTTTTTGTTCAAATTCAATCACAGAGTTCTGCGCTGGGATAAATCGTGGAAAGTCCTACCGGCGTTAATTTACACACGCCGGGATTTTCATGCGAATTCCCGGCGATGAAGCAGCTTATAAATTGTGGCGACACGACGAAATACAGTTTTCAATAAACTGGTAAAAGAGAAGAACGACGCGGCGTCATTCAAAGGAGGCCGTAATCGCGCATAAATTACGTCCCGGACGGAAACACGTACACACGCGGCGGATTCGACGCAACGCGCGTCGCGACGCCTACGAGCCATCTGCATTTTCACAGGAGCGAGGAGAGAGAGAGAGAGAGAGGAGGACAGGCCGAGGTTAAGAGAGAAAGAGAAAGCTGAATCTCATTTTTTGGCTCTACTACCGGCGATGTAATTTCGCAAACGGGAGAGGTTTATTTCACAAAATGTCAGTCGCACGCGCCGCTCTGGTCCGAGGCATCCCATAGGCGCGCACGCGTAAAGAGCCAACGATCTGATACAATCAGATTAAAACCCTTGACAAACGTCTAACTGACACCCCGGACATACGTATACGCGCGCCCCTATCGTGTTTTCTGCGGTTACGCGTCATCTGTGATTATGGCACGGCGGAGAAAATTTTACCGAACCGTGACGCACACGACACACACACACACACACACAGGGACGCAGGCATGTCCCGCGCGGTAATAACCGATGAGGAGGAGAGCTAATTCAAGTGGCACTCCCTCTGTTTAGCAAGTATTACGCTATTTGTATTCGTTTTGCAAGCAGTTGCTATTAAAGCTATTTGTGCCTGGCTCTTCCCACATGCTAATAGCGTTTAGCGAAGATTCATTGAAAACAGACAGGCCAGACACCGGGTTCGTTGAGTGCGGAATATTAACGATTAACGTCGAATCCTGTTCTATATTCATAAAGTACGAATCATTCATGCAACCATGATCCCGGTGATTCATAATTAAATCTACTAGCGGATTAAATTGCGCTTCGCGCGCGTAGAGGGTAGAGATGAACCATGTTACGAGTGTTTAGCAAAAAGTGTAACGACGGTATGTACGCGCGCGTGTGATGCAACGAGGAATTAGTGTGTCATGAAAATATTCTCGCAAACGAATCGTCTGTGTTGTCTACTGGTGCAAAATATATTACGGTTAATTGTGGAATATGCAACGCACAGATAAATATAGCATCCGGCACGATAATCATGCATTGCCTATAGCGCGGCATATAATAAAGGGGGTTACTACGGCCCTGCGCATCGATTCGAATCGGTAGGAATTTGCATTTTTATACGGTGCATCAATCGCGGGACGCGATGCAATTTAAAGGAGAACGACCTGGATACGCCGGGCGCCTGGGGTCCGCTCTGCGAAGCAAGCGTGCCGGGTTTATAAGAAGCAGTTCCGCGACTGTTTCGTCCTCGGAATCGGTTCATTTTTCGAGTCACGCGGTAATAACGTCGGGGCTGGCCGCGATGCACGCCGATTACGTTCGCAACGCGCCGTTCCGTCGAGAAATTTAAATAAACTCTGTCAGAGCAGGCCGGGACGGCGAGAAAAATGCGAGGCTCGATGGGGTCCCCTTGCCCTCGCCCGCGAGTCCTGCACCATTTTCGAGCACGGGAATCTCCTCTCGCTGCAATCCGAGTCTCGTCTGTCCCTACGTAGGTGCACATACATATATGTATATACCTTGTCCCTAAGTATTGTACTTCCTCGCGGAGGGACGAGATTCGAGAAACGAGAGAAAAGCGAGGAGGTCGTCGCAGTCAAATTGACAGCTGAAAACAGTGGTTTCACAGTGTTCGCACATTTGAGAACAAGTTTCTACCGAAAGTAATACTTTCGTGGATATGAGATTGAAGTTCAAATTACGTGAGGAGACAAAAAAAATATCTTATGATTTAAGTACGTAGAAAAATTGTAGATTTTCATATAGAAACGTGTACGTACGAGGAGCGGTTCGAAAACCATTCAAGGTACTCCGGATCGGTGTATGAGAAGCGTCATACAAAACGGGGAACCAAAGGGGGAGATCGCGCACAGCCAGATGAGAGAAAAAAAGAGTGAACAGCGTGGGGAGAAAGGGAGCGAGCGAAAAAGAGAGAAGCGAGCAAAGAGAAGGGCAACGGAGCCAAAGGATGCAAAACTTCCGAAAAAGAGCACTAGGTAAGCGTGAAGTGCGCCAATCACGGGCCGTTATTGGCGGCAATTATGATAATAGCATACCTCGAGCGAGAGCCTCTCGTACATGCATCTACGTGGGTATACGTGTACGTGCACGCGCGACAGGTAGACACGCCGCGCCGCCGTCGACCAGAGCGGCTTCGAAGCCGAAGGAGAAGAACAGTGCCCCGTAGGCCCCTCGCGATCTACCGGCCTCTATTAATCACATAAATGGTTCATCGCGGCGGCCTAGCTGTATCGCTATCCGCGATAATTACGCGCGAATTACGTTTACGAAAAGCCGGCCCTGCGATATCCCATCGCTTTGATGCCTATCAACCCAGAAGCGACGCGCTTTTAAGGGAATGAAGCCTGGCAGACAGCACAGTCAGTCTCTAGACTGAGGGACGGTAAATATGAAGCTCGACGCTCGTGAACATCTGGTGACAGTTAATACAACTCATGGAATATAAAAGTCTTTTTAAACGGCAAAATAACAATTGTCGTATTTTAATCCGTTGAATTTGTATGTACCTATTTGCGAATGGAAACGAGTCATTGTTATACGATATCATGTAAAACCAGTTCTTTTTCTGGTCGAGATCATATCGAACTCACCCCATCAGGTTTGTGTCAAATAGGTTTCGCACCCTGCCGGGCCAGGGTAGAAGCGTTTAAGTACACTCGACGATGTTACAACCAAACTTATTTTCTCGCTGGGATTAGAATTTACTTTGTACCTACCAGCTGCATGTTCAATGGCCCGAGTGAAAAAAAGACGCGAACAATTTATTTTCAGTTACCCTAATAAGCGGTCTCGCGCGCCAGGAAAGGAGACGGGTTTCTCGACCGATGGTGGCTTACGAAACGGTGGTGGGAAAAAATTGCGCGGCCGATTCGCCGTTCACGGCACGCCGTTGCATCGTCGTCTAATTGCGGGACAAAATCTCGAGGTCGTCAGCGTACTCGATAGCGATCCGAGTAGGTATCCGCTATCGGTGAACAGTTTCGCGTGTCTAATTGGACACATGTAGTTATTTGCCGCACACGCGTTCGATCGAGCGTGTTCGCGAAGTGCCACGCATACGTGCGTGTACCGGGCCCCGCGTGTACGTTGCTCAGAGGGTGGAGAGAGAGCGCACCGCGAATCGGGCTCGCACGAGGTAAGTATACATACACGCGCGAGGTAGCCCATAAAAGCTCGCGGACACCATAACTTCGCAAACACGCCTCCTACATACGCGGCTACGCGCGTTCTTCCACCCGATAAGAGGCCACTCGTGCACACTCGGCATGTCACCGTGTGCGTGCACGTGCACGAAACGCATTGTACCTCGAACTATTATTCCACTGGCGACTGGCATTTATCGAACAAAAGTAAAAATAAGGGAAGTAAGCATTTTGATCGATGAGAAAAATTGATCAAGATACAACACGTGATTACGAATTCGATCGATTCGTTTAAGAAGTTCTCGCGAGAGAGAACGGTTGTACATGCAAATAGTTTTCGACCGCGACAGAAGTTACTCGAAAATTTCTATTGACTTTTTAACCGGGTTCGCACGCGAACTTATCGGGAAATGGTTAGAATTTAAGATTTCATGGGCAGTATCATTCGAACAGTCATTTTCAGATAACTTTCTCGGCTGGAGGCGAGGGTTCGATAGCTGCGCGCGAGCGAGTCCACAGAGAGCTTATACATGCGCCCCGAATCTCCGATGGGGTGAAGGCAAGGGAAGAGCGGTAGAAGAGAGAATTGCAACTCGAACCTACCACTTAGAAGCATGCATGCCCGAGTAGGATAATGTTACGCATTTTCCGTACTCGTGCTCGCCAACTATTCCAAAGCACGGCACGGGGCCGTGAAAACAATCGATATCACGAAACCGCCAACGGGGCTCCGTACACCGTTACGTACATATATATTCCCCAGATACTCTCTCGGTCTCGTCGCCTATCGAAACACCCGCGCCACACCGACGCGCCGGAGCTGCGGGAGCAGAGCAACCGTGTCACGTCGCGGAGTACCGGAGCTTTCTCGCGCCAGAAAAGCCGATAACGCGGCATCGTTAATAATCCTTGGGCGCTCTCTGCGTTCCGCGGAAATTTCGATAAAGCCGAGAGAAAACAATGCTGAAGCGCGCTAGTTGCCTTGAACCCTAAAACTAAATATTGATCTTGCTAACCCTCGTTAACGTAACGTACGCGAGCCCCGGCTTCTTCTTCCATCGACGATCGTTAAGAACCGTTCTAAGCGTAGTTTCGGTGCAATTTCGATTACTCGTATATTTCGATACGCGGCTAAGGTAATAAACACGTGTTAGCAGATAGAACTGTACGATTGCGCGACAGCTTCGAGACGATTTTCCGTGACGGATCGCCGCCAATAAAATCGTAAAACGCATCGAACGGGTTCTAGCGTCTCGACAATGGTCCTCTGTAATCCCGCGGGAATTCAACAGTTCCGTGATTCGACACGGATGATTCCGAGGATCGAGCGCGTTTTTCTTCGCGACTCCACGCGTTCCGAGCCACGGACGCGCGAGAAACGAACCGTGGGTCCACGGTTTAACGTTAATTTCCGATTCGATATGACGATTATCTCTGTACAATCTTTCTCCATCTCCCATCGCCGTTCCCTCTCTCGTTCTCTCTTCCTCGCGACACAGACGCGCGCTGCGTTAGACAATGAACTGCCCTCGGGTTCCCAGGAACGGATCGCCGGCGTTGAGATGGAAACGGGACGAAGCGGGACGACGGAACGGCAATTACGCGTAATTCGCAGGTGTTGTGAGAAAATGGCGGTTACTGGATGTGTTTGCAGCCTTAATCGCGGCAATTTTTCTGCCATTACTAAGTTTATCGGCACCGTGCGCGCCGCGTTCGACACGATACATATATACCTGTATACCTACCGGGGGCCGCGATTTTACATTATGATCGCGCGTCACGTCGATACCCGCGCACACCGACACGCGAAAGGCAGAAAACTGAGGCTGAACTGAACGCGAAAAAATACCTGTCGACGCGTTACGTTCCACGGAGGCCAGGGAAACGTGCGAGGAACGTGTTATTTTTTCGTGATCGCCAACTTCTCGTTCCGAGGCTTCGTAACGGTCGGTTTCAAAATATAATCGATCGATGCCACCGGCGTCGTAAATCATTTCCGGATTCTATCATAAATGCCGTAGTCAAAAGTATTTATAACCGTGCGCTCCAATTTGCACCGTGACAATTAAGATGTATTTATACACTTCCCGTTTTACGTACTATTTTCAAATATGTTTACACGACGACGTGTAAGTCAAACGAAA
>SHCU01000041.1:67548-78312 GCA_004307685.1 Ceratina australensis | reverse complement strand
GAAAACCTAAAAATTGATTAAAATCAATTAATTTCAAACGGTTGAAACCGATATGAGTAAAGCAAGAAAAGAAATTGCGATTGCACGTGTTGGATTATCCCGTAAGGTTCTTTCGGACCGTAAATTAATTTGGTTTCAAAAATTGGGAAGAAACTTATAGGACAACCTAATATAATATCTCATAAACCTCACTGAAATATTAATTCACTTTTTAAATAGAGTCAATGCGTTTCAATATTCTTAGAAAATGAAAAGCGACGAGTTGTCGCGGACGTATCTGACTCCGATTTTCGGCCGGATTTATTGCCGAATATCCTCGCGGAGGATCTGCGATCAGACTACGCGCTATTATCGCCGAAACTTCTTATCAACGGGGCGTCGCTTCGTTTCTTCGGTAGCGCAGCAGATTCAGCGGGACCGGGGTGGAAGAAAAAGCGTCGTGGAACAGAAGGAAGAGAAACGAGAGGAAAAACACGTCGGTGGAAGGAGACGCGAGGAGGAGCCATAAATAAGCATCGGGGAAAAAGCGTAATCCCTTATCGTTTGTGTATTCTGCAGCGGTGTCTAACAATAAAGGAAAAGTTTCTTCGTTTCGTCCCTACGCTCTCCCACCCAGTTCGCCGTTCGCGAATCGTATGTCGCCGCAGAGGGGAGGGAAAAGCGAGAAGCGGTCTATCTCGCCTTTCGTTGACAGGGGTATAAAGGGGGTTGGCGAAAGAAACGTGGAAAGATTTCAACTATGCAGAGGCGGGGCGGGAGTAAAACATCCCGGTTGCTTGGATATGACGAGAGGAGAACAAGAACCGGAGAAGCGCATATACCTGAGCGAATGAACGAGACGGAAAGTATGATGGAAAAGATAGTTCGCGAGGCGAAAAAAAGAGAACGGGTGAATGTAGAGGGGGTAGGGGGGTCGAGAAATCTTTTGAGAGTAGCGACACTTTAAGGACGTATTAAAGATGGTAGGCAACGGGGAAAGAAGCCCGAGGTGCAGCATGCAGTTTACTGTGGTATAAATTAGACTCGTTGTTCCAGCATAATCTGATGTATTAACGAGTCAAACCTCGGCTCTGGATGCGTTCTCTCTCGTGCGCCTCGCGCAGAGATGAAATGCGTATCGTAGGTAGACGAGTATGTATCTGGATGAACGGGACGCGATCAGATGAGAAAAGGATGGCGCGAACGAGGTTGAGAATGAACTGGATAAGGAACGCGGGTGTAGTTAGATAAACGTTGAGAGAAAAAACTCGCGGGAAGGGAGAAAGCCCGCGGGACGTATCGTCGATTTTTACTTGCTTAGCGTCCTGATTATAGTCTCAGTTTTTGCGGCCCGACGATCTTGCCCGGCTTAATGCTATAATTGAAATTGTGGCCTTGCTTATCGGTCTGTCGTAACGCTGAGAAATGGATCTTTATTAGGGAATCGTGCGCAGAAGTGCGAGATGAAGAGTGCTGAGAAATTCCAAGGGATAGGCGGAGGCTGGAAGAGAAGGAGACGACGAAAGGGATTAAGATAAAGGGTTGGATAAAAGTGGGAGTGGGCTCAGCGGAAACAAAATGATATCAAATATATACGTTGTTGCGGTCGAGAGAGAATCGAGCCAACCGGAGGAGGTTTAAATACCTCGGTTTACAGCCTCGATGTTCGCGAACGCCTCCGCAGGATTCGGCAACTCTCACGAGTAGAAATAAGGGTCCGAGCTGTGACGAACGTCGAGTCGAATCGAGGAAAGTAATTGAAGAGTGAGCACGTAAACAACGAAGCAATTAAAACAGACCGGCATTTAGCCGGCGTTTAGCGGTTGAGAGAAGAAGGTCACCTCTAATTAAAGGCATTTGTGAAATACAACGAAATAATCGTTATTTGACACAAAGCGGCGGTAATTACCGGTGACCGGTAAACAGATTATATCGATGCCGGTAGAATTTATTTTTAAACCCGCGCGCCGTGGAACACCGCCGATGTTGGGTTGCCCGGTGAATGGTGATGTGATGAAGATTGCGTAAAAGCGTGACGCTCGCTAGTAATGAGAAAGAAGCCGCCTCATTATGATTTATTTGTCGCGGTCAATTAGAGCGGAGCCGCTCGCTGGCTCGCGTGAGACTGCCCGAGCATGGACCGTAGAGAAGCAGGAGGAGGAGGAGGAGGAGGAGGAAGAGGAGAAAGAAGAAGGCGATGAAGGAATTACGTGGACTCTCGTAAAACAGCTTAACGGTCTCTCGGGAGAGTATCGAGTGCGAGTTAAGTGGGTAAAAAAATTGCTACGCCTGAACGGAGAGACGCGTTTTTCTCGGGTCGCCTCTGATAATTCGTCGAAGCACTAGTTGCACTCGGGTCCTCCTCCTCCGACGGTTCTTGCGCCACCGACGCCGCCGCTGTGCCGCGTCCGTGATTAACTTAAGTTCTAAATCAGAGCCTGTTCCGACTGAATGAATCGCTAGCTGGAGTAATTATCGGAAACGATTATACTCATAACCGTAATTACGCCCCGTCGCCTTGTAATCACGATTATAATTTTATTACATCGGTCCGCCAACGTCGCGTATTAAATAAACGTGGTAAGGAAGTGAGCGCGGCGACCGTTAAACGGTGTTTGTTGCTTGCTTAACGATCAGTCGATAGCAACAATCGCGAGCGCATTATCTCGACGTGGAACAATAGCGACGTCGCTTGGAATTTCGAAACGGATGCTCCGTTTGTTATCGCGGGCGTGGAAAAAAAATTGCTTTTGTTGAAGGTACCTACTAATAATTTAGCGGAGAATAATGATCCGAGCATTCGGCCCGCTCTCGCTTTACACACCGTATCGGTGTTCATAGATCATTAGGTATACCTTGTCCCTAATTATGAGACTCATTAATGAAGATTGATTTTGAATTCAACGCCTGCAATAAACACCGATTCAGCGCGCGGCACGTAATCACGGAATACCTCGAGTACAAGCTGGGCTATTAATTCTTATTAGAAATCGCTACGGCCAGCGTCTTCCGTCCCGTTTGCTAATCACGAAATACCTTCGAACATCGATCCGCCGGAGAATCGTTTCTCACGCTTAATACGATTCTCACGACTGTTAAGAGACGCGTTCCTCGTAAGCGCGGCTAACATGAGATAACCGATTCTATTATTTCGACCTCCCGCGACACCCGTTACAACGTTTCCGCGTCGGAACCAATCAATAGGTCGTTTTAATTGAAAGGAGAGAAAAACCTAGGCACGCGCGCGAGATCAAACTAATTCAATTATCGGCGCTATGCGAGAACGACTTGTTCGCGGAATCAAATCCTCGATAACAGAACTCGGTTCACCGTTCACGAACCCTGGATTCCCACAGGAACTACCGGGGACCAATCGCGACGGTCACGCCGAAGTAGGCTAGTAGCGTGCTACCAACCATGAACCACGCGAGGAATGAGAGAGAGAGAGAGAGAGAGAGAGGAAGAGGGGGGGGGGGGCCAAGAAGAGAAAGTACCTTTTAGAGAATCGCAAGTGACAGAAAGACGATAAAATCTGTCGTTTCTATTCCGTCCGAGGCGGTACGGCGACGCCGGGACGCGACGGGATAACGACCGCGCGGTCGTCGGTCTGGTTGGTGCATTTCCGCAGGTGCAACACACAAGCCACGACGACACGAAACGTAACGAGAGCCTTTTCGATGGGCTACCGGTATTACTTTTATTCCGTACGCTCGCGAGCCTCTTACGTATGTATCGTAAGCATCGGCGAGCGCCGCGTAAGCGCACGGAAATACTCGTTAACGTCACTTCTCGTCGCTGTCGTAATTCAAACCGCGTTGCCTGTCCTCTCCTTCTTCTTCTTCTTACTTTTCTTTTTCTTCCCCGTGTCTCTCCTTCCCTATCTCTTCGCGTACCCGCGATTCGCATTCGTACGCATTCCCATACTCCGTTTCGTATCGCTTTGCGTGGCACCGGATAACGAAACCGCGGTGGAACGAAGGCCACGAACAAAACATTCCGTACCATTTACATACCCCTTTTTACGCCACCTGCATTTTCCAGTTATCGTATTAGCCGGCTCTCGCAGAAAGCGCTTGGCCAACATTGTTCAGGCTCTTGTTAATCTGTTTTATCTTTGGCGCAAACAGAGGAGCGTACGAATAGTTTGCGTTTCTAGGAATGCTGCCATTGCTGAGTTTCGCGAACAAATTCGTTGTACGTATGTACGTTTATGATTTATTTACCAAACGTCGGATTCACACGGAATAAGCGCTCTAAAAATTAAATTACACCCTGATTTTTTATTTAAACTCCCGGGGTTTTTTGATAAAAACGAAGAAAAAAGAATCATTTGTATGTCTCACTTTTGCCTTCCGTCAGCGTCGAGAAATGAACGGTTTGCGGGCGAATATTACGTTCGGGACAATGAAACGGGTGAATTCACCGGGCCGAGGGGAACCCGAGCTCCGTGACCGCGTCTCGTATATAAAGTCTTCTCGGATACCGAAAACGTCCCTTTGCGTCGGCTTAATGCGCGCATTGAAATAAGTGCGTACTTGTCGCACGGAAATCCTCGTTAACGTCAATTCTCGTCGGCGTTGTAATTCAGAAAACGTGTCTCCGTCTCTGCCCGCGACTCTCGGGCCGTACCTTCTTCTTGTTTCCTTCGGCCGCGCTCCGCCGCCTTCTTTTTTTCTGTCACGTAGCTAGCACGCGGCCGTATATATGCACACGTCCCGGAGCTGTCTGCCCGCGAAGCTTTCCGAAGGCAACTTCTCGCGGATAATGGAAATACAAGTCGGCGAGCGGCGTTTCGTTGCCGAAGGCCGAACGAAACAAACCGAACGAATGGGAGGTGTATAATGCCAGCTACCTCGACGCCGATACAAATTTAGTATTAAACGGGCACGTCCGAAGTTCCGTCTCGTTACACTTCGTTCCCGTCCCTCTTCTTTTTTGCTCTCTCCCTTTCTCTCTCTCTTTTTCAATCGTGAATTCACCAGGATGCGACGTAAATATAAGCTGACCGAGATATAAGGAGTGTGACGAATGTGCACTCGAAAGCTACGTCAGTCTTTTCGCAATCGTCCGTGTATGTACTACCAACAATGTGATTGTCCAGCTGGTATTCGCGTCTTTTTATATTGATGAGAAAATCACACAAATAATTTATCCGAGTTTTGACCTTTCAAAATCTTATACATGTATGCAGTGACTTCTTACTGTTGAGAATAAATGAGACATTTCCAACAGAAGTCTATGCAAATCGCAGAATACTGCCTGCATCATAGATTCGTTAGAATGTTATTGCATACATATAGGTATTCGTGTTAGGGATAAAAGAACGCGAGACAATGATTGCCAAGCGATTCGATTCCATTAGCCTAGCCGGTCAGCGAGTGCAATATGCATAGCGTAAATTCGAGTCTGCCCGAGCGACGGCGACAATGATATCGCGGTGCTTTTTCGCGGAATGAGATTTCCTCGAAGTCGACTCACCGAGTGGATAATGGTACAACGCCGACGACGCCGCCGCTGCCTGTCGAAGATCGGAGGAAGTGGTGTTTTCGAACGGCGCGAAAGAGAGTGGTAGTTTTTCTTGTTTCTCCCTTTTTTTTCTGCACGAATCTCAAGTGTCAGAACGAACAAGCGGGATTTGCACGCGGACCTCCGTGCAGGTAGCAATCGGCTTATTTCCAATCGATTCGGTCCGCGACGTGTTTCTCTCTCCCTACTCTGTCTCGCTTCCCTTTACGACGTTCCGTTATACACGCGTTCTTTCCGCCTTCCATTCACGTGCATTTTCATTCCCCGTCTTTTTTTCACGTCATCTCGTGCCCTCGTTCAGACCTGATCCTTCCTCTCAGGATTCTTACCGTATCGACTCTGACACGATTAAGAAAACCGTGTCTTAAGCGATGAATTTTAATGGCGAGACGAAACTCGATAGGCTGACAGAACGTTGACTCATAACAAGGCGGTATTAAAACAATTCTGTACTCGGAAGACACATCTGCTAAAATTAAATACATGCATACGCATATGATCTTGTATTTCGTTCAATAACAATGTTAACAAATGGACATTGATGAGCACACACTCAATAACGATACTGTCAGGAACTGAAATAACAACATTTACCTAACAAGTAATTCGATGCTACATATTGTCCGATCATTGACGTTTGATTTCGGTTGTAATAAACAGACATAACTGCACTATCGTTATTTGTCTCTCTATCATTTCCTGCTAATTTCAATGTAACCGCTCGTTCTATTGTATCAACATACTATACACATTTGCGGGGTACCGTCGAAAAGGTCAAGATAAGTCTACGATCCCGGTTAATTTAGATGTCCAGCGTGGGACGGCTCCAGGCTCTCGAATCTTTGTCCGGCCAATGTCTAGATCCTAATTTTCTTTGTACGTGCGGTCTCTCGATAAACGACCTTGGGCACTTTGCCTAGGCGGCGGAGCGAGGAGGACGTAGGGTTCCGGTCGTATCCTTTATTCCCAGTGAAAGGGAAAACCGGCAAGCTAAGTAGTTTGCGTATCAGCACGTGTACGTGTGTTTGTAGGAACGTAATTGGACAACATCGTGCGATGAAATTCAGCGGATCGAGTTTGCGTGGTCGGCCGTACTATCCCCGAGGAGCTATTAGTATCCGATTAGAAGAAAGGGCCAGTGAGGTTGGACAGGGGAGACCGTCGTACAACGGGACGCGTCCGCGAGACTCTTTACAAGCGTTTTCCTCGTATCGAGATAAGGAGAAATCGAGTTTCCCATCCCTTGTACTAGCGAGCCACTTACGGGTGAACGAGTGGACCCTCGAAAACGAGTCTACGTCGCACACGAACGATTCGGGACAAGTAGATAACTCGAATGTTACGGGTATGTAAAGCGGTTCGTGAATGGAGATTCGCATGCAACGAAATTTATACCACCGGTCAGATAAGGAACGTATCTGCGGATATTCTGCCCAAGATCTGGAAAGCCTCACCAAATGCACGCGTACGGATGTACACGTACGTGTACGGTATAGATGTAATACGGTGCGTGCGTGTGTACGATGATTTCGGTTAACGATAAAATAACCGTAGAATCCTTGGCATTGAGAAACGAATTTTATACGCGCAGAAAATTGTTCTATCTAAAACGTTAATTCCGTTCAATGTTCCACCGGTGCCGCACGTCCAACCATAAAGAACGATCCCCTCGATGAACTTCATCGCCAGATAAAGCCCCGCCAGAGGCTCTTTTCACTTCCCAAGTACATTCGTGCATTTTTATTTCGAAATACTTACTTCGATTCCTTTTCGGTCAACGCGCCGATTCGATTCAACCTGGTGTGCGCGTGTATCTGTATGTGTGCGCGCGCGCGTGTGCAGCAGCAGCCGATATTCATACGACCGCGATTTTGAGTGCCTCGATAAGAAATTCGAGGTCGTAATGCCGGCGTATCAGACTTCTAGCTAAAATATTCGGACTTTACCGATAAAACTTTAACGATTTCAATTCCAAGCGTTAACTTAATTGAGAACCTGATTACCGCCTCGGTCGTAACTCTTACGATCGGGTTTATAAACGGGGTTAACTCGGCGACTTTTTTCCCCGTCGTAATCTCACCCGATCTCCGAAATTCGGATCGAATCCAATGTCGCGATTATGTGAGAGGAGACGTATAAAGAATGGTCGGCGTAACAAAGCCGGCTACTGGCCTCCGGAACGAGCAACGTCTCTCCGACGGTTCGTGCTCGGAGAAATTGAGGAGAGAGCAGCCGAGCAGCCGGCGAGGAGGAGAGGACGGAGTTGGAAGTGTGGGTGCCGGCGATCGGAACCGGTGACGGGGCCCGCGCAAAAAGGAGCAAACAACGGCGGCAGCGAGCGCGCACTTCTGTTTATTCCGAGAAACGGCTCCATTAACGAAATGGTCGGACAAACGAAACCGAACGCGGCGCGATCGCGCGCAATACACGCAGCGGCAGCAGGCGGAGAAGTCCACGAGGCCCCGGGACCCGGTGTGTATCGCTAGAACGATCGACTACCTCTCTTACCGGCGGCCCCGAGAAACAGAGAAAGTGAGTTAAGAGTCGCTGCTGCCCGAAGATGCAGCGATGCGGTGGATTCCAGCATCAAGGCGGTTAGGGCCTCTTTGAAGGTTGCATCTGTTCGTCTCGCGAGCCAACGGAACGAGTCCTCGTTTCAGGCCGAGCAGAATTTTATTATCGACGTATCGATACCGATGTTCGATCGACCGTTTACAGTATTTCGCTTCGGCTATGCTGACGCGTGTAACGCGAGGCGAGAATTACAAACAGTTTCGACGAATTTCATAGACCATCATCATCATCATCATCAACATCATCTCGAAAATTTCATTAACACCCGACGGGGTACATAAGCGCGTAATAGGAGAGGAGCAGCAACGAACGCGAGAAAAACACTGGCATTACACTTGTCTCGTGGCAGTTTACGCTTTTTTTCCCCTGCTCGTACTCACAAAGGATATTCCACTGCCGTTGCAAGATATAACGCTCGCGTACTCTCGAGCGTGCGTTACACACATTCTGCTTACGCGTTCAGCAGACATCCCTGACCGAGGTACATCGGTAGGTACGTTAAGCCGGCTATTAAAAGCGCGATAGACCGTAATACCTGTAGTTAAACGAACTCGGTCGGCTTGGTGCATTTAGCCAGGAATTACCAAAGTTACGAGCATTATTATCCATCCGCTGCAGGCCGATCTTTTTCTATCGAGCAACGATGCTACGCCGCGCGCCGTACCGCCGATAAAAGCTATTTTACTTCTTAATCCGAGATACTGTAATTCGCCACGGTCAGGGAACGATGGTTAGGGGTGTAGAGGGTGAATCGAGAGACCTTGTTACCGGACGCCATTCGAACGCTAGCAACTGCTGGCCGACCCCACCTCCTCCTCCTCTCCGGCTGCACGTTCAACCCGCGTTTTCCTGCATTTACTTTAAAAACTCATTTTTCCCAATTACACTTCCCCGACGTTTTCGAAATCGAGTTTCATCGTTCGTCGATACCGGCGGGGTTGTTCGCCGCGTATCCAGGTATCGCAGCGTGCGTCTGCGACTTTTTTACCGAAAGTTTCTCGTTCACGCGTTCAACTTTACTGTTGCGCGCGAAGATCCATTTTCGAGCGAATTTTTTCCAAGGCACGCGATCGCTGCCTTTTTGTAAGTAATCGCGAGAGTGATGCGTCTTCGACACGGGGAAATACGAAATTCGTAGAGAGACTTCTTCTCGCACAGCCGCCGCTGCAAGCGACGCGGGCGAGAGAAAAAAAATCTGTCCTCATGCATTTTACATGAGGGTAAGGTTTTGTCAATACCGTTGTTGTGATCGAAAATGGCTCCTGAAAGATACGATTTGAATAAGAGGGCCATGGGGACGGGGCCGTCGTGTCGAACTTGAATCAGCCCGACTGTAACGAATAAATTGCTCGCATTACGAGCGTCGGCAGCGATCCACCGCCGCTCCTATATACGTATGACTACGGAATAGACCAACTTTTGCTTCCCGCCGCACTTTGTACGCCGATTTATTTGAGACGCTCCCGTCACTCGACGAATCCATTATGCATACCGATTCCGCGGCGCGCGCGCGCGCTCGTTTCCGAGAAGATGTATTTTTTCGGGAGCGACTTTATCCCGCGTGATAGACGTTACATACGAACAAACGCGATGGAATTCTCGATGATTTCTTAACCTGCCGGGCCTGCTCAATGTGGCGTCTATAATTTCGCATTCGATCTCCTAATATTTTCAAGAGCCATTAAAATCTTTTGTGCGCGCCACGCCCTGCAGAAAAAAGAAATAATCTGGGAAGCCCGATTATTTCCACTGCAATTACCGGGCAACTATGGCAATTCTGAAAATCGCCGGCGGTAGACCGCGCGCAAGTAGGCTTTTCGTGCCCGGCATAGGCAGAAAGCGAATGAGAGGCCTGTTTTTACAAATGTGCCCTGCTTACGACTTCTACCAGCAATTATCGTATATCCGGTGCTTAGAAGCCACGGCCTTTAAGAGCGCGCGTCCCGCTCAAACGGGAGCAACCGAGTTGAGAAAGAATGCGTTTTAACCTGCATGGCCAATTACAAGAGCGCCCGTTTATTTTCAGAAAGATATGTTTCCCGCGTTCCGCGTAACTCTCGTACTAACGAATTCTCTCTTCTTACTTTAATCTTTTACGTTTTATTATTCGCGATATAAATTGCTGGCTGCGTTAATTTTTTAATTCGTTCATCGGCTTCGAGGAGAGTATGGATGTGACGTACAGACGTACGCGGGCACAAGTATACCGATGTGAGTCATACGCCTATCAGATGACACTGCTGCACCTTAGTTTGATAAACGAATGCGTCGCGTCGCGTCGCTAGAGAGATGCTCCGTTCAACCGGCAATTGAACTCTGAGTGGGACAGAAAACGGGAGCAATGTTCCCTCAAATCAAAAGATAATTGATCACACTGTATTTTAGGGTTAATCACGTGACTATCTATCTATTTATACGTATGTTCTCGTTGATACCTTAGATTGCAAATTCGTATATATAATAACGTTAATATAATAAATATAACGTTAATAAATATATATAACATTATATATAATAGTAACGTTTCTTACATGTAACAAAAATTTGCAACACTAAAAAATGAATCCATTCTTCGCTCCGAGAGAATACTCAGTCCATTTCCCGCGCGAAAGCAACGATTCTACTTTTCCAGCCAATAAATTCCTTTATGCGGCACACGCGGTAGTACCCGTTCCCATGAGTTAA
>SHCU01000041.1:17751-49040 GCA_004307685.1 Ceratina australensis | reverse complement strand
TACATAAATATCTGATGCGTAATTAAGAGAACGTCATTATATTAGGTTTGCATCCAATTAATATCGTGCATCGACTCATATTTTTCGGATCGCCTAAGTGTCAATAAAATTGGTTAGTTAAACAAGATATCGGTTGAAATTGTTTGATTAACTGATTGTTCTATACAAGCAAGCATTTGACAAATAACAGCAATCAAGTATTATTATTATTTTGCGTTCGTTTAAATATATTCCCGCTCGCTTTTTCTCTTGTGGTTAAGACCTATTTATTCGACGTTTAATTTAATGATTCCAATGTATGCCAGGAATTTATTTAATCCTTTATGATCGTATTTACGGTATGAACGCGAACGTACATTGAAGTATTAAATGCGCCCCAATTAGGAATGTAGATTTTAACTTTAATACGTACAAAAGTCGCTAGAGTTTAACTTCATTAAAACTTATTTACATAAATAAAATAACCGTACTATGCTTTCTGCCCCGTTTGCGACTGCTGCAGCGCCGATGTAAACTGAACGAGTGGAATCGACGCCGCGAAATTATCATTTATTCTATTTTTAATGAACCAGCTTCAGGTATCATTAACGCACGAATACGAGTAATTCTTCATGCATAAAGGCCGTATTGTGTGCGTATGATACAGGAATTGTTCGAAAATACGTCCTGTTGTTATTTAACAAATAGCTCTGTACAACAAGAAGATTATAATGAACAGTTCTCCTAATAGAAAGTAAATACCTGTTATTTAGAACAATGTACACAAGTAACTGTATGCACATTCATTCACAAGCTGGTTCTAGCTCTTCGTTCTAGTCCTTCCAATAGTTATCATTTATTAACCCTCTTTTATTATCCACGCATTATATCGTTTATAATGCTTTACGATCTACCTTGTAAAATTGTACCACAGGATTGGGTCAATTGTACATTTATCTACCACTGTCAACGCTGTCACGAATAATTGCGATTCTAATTGCCTTTATGGTTTGTGTGTTAACTGCGTTACATGATTACTACCAATAAATCCATCCACGCGACCTGTTGTAAAAGTCGCACCAATACCTAGCAAGGGTGTGACCACACGTTTCTTGAATCATCAAATGATTCCCTTTAATATATAGATAGTTAAAATACATCCACGTCCGTCTATTCTTATAGGCATCCATTCGAAGCTCTATTTTTCTCAAACTATATAAATGGGAAATATACGTTTCTCATAGTTATTTCTCAGAAGTTAATTGGGAAGCGCGTCGAGCTCATTCGGACCGTTGGTAGATTGCTATGTGTTATGTAAACCCTTTTGCCGGACGGATGGTTATACCGGCATACAGGTTTCCGCGGGTACTAGAACCTTGTTGTATAAAATTAGCATGACCGTGATAGGATTGAATTTATTCATGTACAATTGAAACTAGCGCTGTAGGTTCCGCTCCTTTGTCGAGCGTCCTCTAACCATGTTCTCCTTCTATCTAAACTACCGATTCTTTCTTCATTCCCATTGGCTCTCCATCCATTGCTCGTCCTTTTAACGTGTGCCTTGTTCCGGTCCGACGCGACACGATCGGCCATTCCTCTGTGTCCTTGCAAAACCCGCGCGCACGGCCAGTGTCGGCACGAACTGCATGCCCTCCCGCGCGTGCCACTCGTGCATTCTTTGCACCGATCGAACGTTATGCAAATCCGATTCGGGTCCGAATTTGTGCCTGACGGCGAGGCACCGAGACAAGGACGTGTGTCAGCCCACCCAGTAACCAAGACTGTGAACTCCGAGGTCTATTGAAATCCTGAGAATGTTTGCGTTCTTAATTAGAGGTCGTAACGTTTGATGCTAAAGAATACAATGTCGCCTTTCAGAAGCCAATTTCCGTAATTTTATCGAAAACATTTGTTGCATGATCGAGCAGTCATATCGGTGGAACTTTGGTTGCCAAGCAAATAGGGCGTGCAATTTGTCTCACCTTACAATCTATATAATCATTATCTGTTCGTTAATTTTAGTTTGATTATGTCGGAATGAAATGACGAGGATAACTCTGTCGTGTATTACAAAAATATTAATCTCTAACACTTGTGACGTGATATTGTCGAAAATTGAGTCCCGATTGTACGATAATCGAATGGAAAGTGGAAAGGATGTCAAAAAGGAATTTGAATGGACCGGTATTAATCGCTCGTTATCACATAAATTGCACATTCTTGTCGCTAAATGAATTTCCCGCGTTCCCTAATCGAGTGGAAATGATTTAATGGCGTATTTAATCGGCGAATAGCGGCGCGCGAGAAAACTATTCTTCTTCGTTTCAATGTCGGGGCACGCGTTCGGTAGACGGTCCGGATCGATGAAAGCCTGTCGAAGAATCGACAGAATGAAAGGAAGCGGGACAATATTCGCGTGTTATCTTTCCCAAACGATCGTTTGTTATTAAAATTCAATTCGACTCCTGCATCGTGTGTCCCACCTTTACGATAAGGGTGCGAGGTACACGTAACAAATACGCCGTCATCAAAATTAACAAGGAAATCTACTTTGTCAAGGGTGGTATTCCATATTCGGAACGACAGGTACGCGGTACCACGTGTAAGTGTTCCCATCGAATTCGTACCCAAACGCAGTATTTACGAACACGTGTCACGTCTTACTAAACTATGCAGTGTTAAAACAAAGTCGTTAGTGACATCGAACCTAATAATAGAAATGAAAATAATGATAATGGGGACAATTGCTTCCTGTTTGTTACATCTTGGAATTTCATTCGTGGATATAAGAGAAGAAGTAACGATTTGCTCGGACAACATAAAGTACCCGATGGCATTTCAAAAGTTCGTTGAAAATTAAAACGCGAAATGAAATTCAGTAACTAACTAAGAGGCAACGGTACAAAGGAGACAGAAATGTATGATTTCACATCGGATATTTAAAAACAGGCTCGGTGCTCAGAATAAATAGTTCCTTCGTTGAAACAGCGACCTGAAAATTTTCTCCGCTCTGAACAGAACCGAAATGACCCTTGATGATAAAGAGTTTTAATATCAGGCTTCCAGCTCTGACTCGATTAAGAACCGTGCAGTTCGAGTTTAAGCGTTGCTTTCAAGACATCGGGACAAACACTGACGACAGCGGTTATACCGCTTCGATTAAATCTCGTACGACGATAATTCTTCGACGATGACTCAAATACAGAAGCTGTTCCCGATTCAACCACATCGTCGAATCATTCTTTATTATATTGTCGCATGACGATTGCGGAGGTGACTTTACACTCTTATCATGACAGTGAAACAAGATTAAATAATGCTAGACTGTATCACTTCAATACACCAATCATTGAACGCGTTACAACCTCCACAGTTCTTTTTTAATCTTTCTAGTTATTTGAAAAATGATTGAAATTCCTTAAGATCCTTGGCAGCGGTACCTACGATTTCCCTTGGCTTCGTTCATTTTCATATCGAGGAAAACATCTAAATCTCTCCGCGAATACCTGCATCTTGCAATGCCAGGGGCGACTATAAAGCCGCCAAGAGCTAGTTACAAACGCATAACTCCCGGGATTTTTCTCTACCTCTCATTTCCTTTCCGGCTCTTTCTCTTCATCCCTTCGATACGGCCGATTGTATTTTGCCTGGACGTTTTGTCGGTGAAAACGACAATTTTCTCGCTTCTCCGCCGCGGAGCCCTGAGTCATAGATGATACGGTTCGCGTATCGAATCTCGCACTCGCCGTCCGCGTGTGCGTGCATGCCTTATTAGTTTCCACTCTTTTCTTGTATTCGTTTCGCCGACAACGCAAGAAACGTATAATAGCCCGACTTAAGTTTAATGAGGAGAAGTAACGCGAATCTAAAAACCGTTCAACGCCATCCTCTCTGAGGGATTCCAGTTGTGCGTGTGTCGCATGGAACAGCCGGTTTCCCGTTCTTCTCGCGATATTAATTTGTTTCCCACCATCGTTTCCGGTCGACTCCCTATCTCCTCGCACGACATTCATTTCATTCTTCGTTTACTATTCGAAGAAGCCGGGTAGTCGCTGGTACGCGCGTGTAGAGAGACCCAGAAGTTGCCTTCGCGACCGGTCCGATAATTATCTCGAACCGGAGGTGTACTATTAGTGATCGCGGTTTGACGTGCTCGCTGCGCCTGGGCTCTTATCATACTCTACCCCTCGGTCCTTTTGCATCCTTCCTCGTCATTAAAAGCAATCTTTCCAGGGTCGTGCTGTGCAGTCATTACTTTATACTTATGACGCATTACGCGATAATTAATACATTACTCGTCCCTGATGATGGATACAGCGCGGTGCATCAGGGCGGAAGAGACACGAGTTTTTCTACAGCGATGGAAATTCATCAGCCCCGATCTCTACCCATGTTATGTGTATTTCCTTTAATTGATTAATTGACCCCAACCAATGGTTTGCATTTCCACCAATTAGTAACTTAAAGATAATAATAATAATAATGCATCAAAGCATATATACATAGGTTACAAACTCGAGCCCCATAACGATCAGTAAACATGAATGGCGTTTCGCCGAACTAAAAAATAAATGAAGTGCCCCAGTCGAAGGAAAGAGACCGATTAATTATCCTTAATTAGCGCAAACGTTAATAGAAAAATCTCGCGGTAACAGGTTGCAAATTGTTTGAAGTTAGATGGTGGAACGAGGGTGTAGATGGGCTGAAGCGTCACACGCGGCTGCAAAATGTCAGGTTCCGGGAGCGGTCGATGAGAGGAAGAGGATTAGGGGAGGTGAGGAAATGGTGTGAGGCTGAAAGGGGGACGAGGCCGGGTGAGCGCGAGGTAGGAGGCAAAGGGGCCGCGGGATCGCGTGCTGCGAGTCGGTTGCGTAGCCGGTATAAATGATAAAAACGGACAGGAGGAGCGACCGGTTCGCGGACTAAACCTCAATAAGTGTAAAGACCGCATGCAAATGGCGACCAATTATAAAAGGGGGTCCCTGGCCCTCTCGCGCCGTGAAATATTATCAATTTTCGACGTGCGTTATCGCACTCCCTCGCGTTCGGTTCACGGGCCGCATTACCGCGGGCTAAAAGTGCGCGCTGCTGCACTCTCGACCGCGTCGATCGTTTGTAAAATAACGCGCGCGGGCATATTCGAGGTCAGGGCACGACGTACGCGTTGTGATTTGCCTTTTCTGGCGGTCTCCTGTGACCACAGTTAATACAGATACTCGTCATTTTTTATTGGAATCACTCAATATGTACAGCTTCGGACAATTATTCTGAGCCCATTACTGCTTATGTGTGAGTTCCCTAGCGAGACAATATTCACAAGAGTAAGAAATCTATTCGTTTATGTTTCAATGCTCCAGGCTTAAGCATTGGCAACATTATCATATGCCGGAGCATTGAAACATCGCGAAAAGGTGCAGTCAAATAACAATTATAAAATCCGAAAACATTTATTGGAATTAGGTGTGTACTTACGTGTGCCANATTCACAAGTAGTAAGAAATCTATTCGTTTATGTTTCAATGCTCCAGGCTTAAGCATTGGCAGCATCATCATATGCCGGAGCATTGAAACATCGCGAAAAGGTGCAGTCAAATAACAATTATAAAATCCGAAAACATTTATTGGAATTAGGTGTGTACTTACGTGTGCCAGCGCATAAGATCAGATTCATCCTTACGTTTTATCGAAGACACAATTTTCCGGCGTCCCGTTTCGCAACGGAAACAAAGAGCAGCGATAAGATTAGAGGGAGAAGGTAGGATGAAACAGTTGCGTAACACACAAATAACGAAGTATTCGCGAGCTGATGAGAGATAGCTCGTGACAAGGATTAATGGGGCGCAGCATCGGCGTTGCTTATTATTAGTAGTACTACTCGCATAATTAGCTATGGGAAAACGTGTAAGCAATGATCGATTCGAACGTCGACTCTCGGGTTTCGCTCTCTTAGTCTCGCGGCACGGCGCGGCGCAGGACGCCCGGTGGAGAGAGGGACCCGGTTCTTTTTCCTGGCCTTGCTAAAGAGGCTCTTCTTGCTACGCCGGTATTCCACCGGCGTGCAACGTCGATCTGACAGTGATCGAGCACTGTCATTCGACTCGACGGCGCATACCTTACAAGATTCTGTACGCGCCGGCAATTATGCTATCTTGGGAATGCCTTGTATCACTCGATTCTCGCTTTTCGCGGGCATTAACAAAAGTACGAACATCCGAACCGGCTACTGGAAACCGGCGCGGTATGCCCGTAGCGAGCCGTGCGCCACGCCGTTACGGGGTTATTCGCGGTAATGCCACTTCGCCAAATATGAACCGAAGCTTAATTAACGTACAAGCAATTAACCGTAGAATTATCGTGCTCGGTTTTGTCCGGCCCGATTATCGGGCGAAGGGAGATTCCTTGAAACCGGAACGGTACGACGATCCTGCCCGCTGGAAATTATTACATGCGTTTTTGTTCTCTCGATTACGTACAAAATTGGGCGAGCTTGAGAAAATCAGTCAGTCTCGAGCGGGCCAGCCAACGTATCATTCAGACGGCTTTAATTGTTCCAGCGAATGTTCTCTTTCTTTTTGTCAGAATTACTCGCTTACCATTCAACTTTTAATCACATCATTTCCTTCGAACTAATTTCTAGGTACACGAGTCCGCGTTTTATAATTTCATTCTTTTACGGCTGGTAATATTATATTTACGTTACAACGCGAAGAACCAACATGTAATTGTTTATAGTATTTCATTTATTCAGTAATAGTAACATTTTAATTTTTAATTATCCGTTTCTTCTTGAATCAATTTATATCACAGAAATTACTTTAATAATTTCATCAATCAGCAACAAAAAATGTAATTAACTAAAATCCAAGAAGATTTCTAATCGGAAAACTTTCACTTAGGTTTGATTACGTAGTTATGCAACTACATAGGCGAAACTTTTTACGGGTTATTACCGTTTTGAGAGGCAGGGGCCGCAGTTGGAATCCGGTTGAACGATTCGCGGCGGTCGACGGAAACGCGGGAACAATCGAGCCACCCCCTTCGTCTACCGTAGACTTTTCTCGAGGCCGCCGCGAGGAATTCGTGGAATGTCGTCGCAGATCGTTTCTGCGCAGCGGGCCGCGTCCGACGAAACTTTTTGAAACAGAAAAATTAGATATCCGTTGTGTGCCTGTCCGAGAGATTCGTGGGCCTCTCCTACGTCGCGAATTTCCTTTCGTCGAATCGCAGCCACACAGGTACCTACAGAGAAGACGGAACGAGCTGAAGGAGCGGCGGCGCGGCGTATGATGTATGGGAGTCGAAATCGAATTTTCGTTTGTTTGTGAACTTCGTTTAGCCGAGGAGTACAAGGCTAAAGGGATCCTCCCAGCCGGGAATGCAATTTTTCCGCTATCCGAGAAAACTTAACAGTGGCGGAACTCGGGGATAAGGGTGGTTAGAGAACGGTACGCGCCGTTGTACTTCTATCTCCTTGTTCGTCGCTTCGACTCGTTAGAGGATACACCTACCTCCACCGTCCTCCCGTTATCGCGATGTAAGAATTAATCAAAGTTTTCACGCGACGAAACGGTGAACGTCCATGGTCATAGGTAGTAAAATGTAAATTTCCGAATACTTCTCGTGCGGGAAATCTGCTGTAATATTTATAAGATAATTAGTAAAACCGGGGATAAAAAAGTTTCGTAGTTGCGACGTAAGCTCCGCTGTCCACGATGTGGAGTAAGCGGTTGGAGATTTTACGAACGGGACAGAGACTATAAAAATTAAATTAATACAAGGCGCTCGGTTCCCATGGAAGATGAAGACGACCTGATTCAGCGAATTTAGGACTACGTTTCTTCCTGCTTTTCTATATATTTTTTTTCTCCCTCTCCTTGCTTCCTCTCGGGGGTCAGGGACCTCCAGCGAAGCGCGGCGTCTTCCCTCGCCGCGTCCCTGAGGATGAAGAGTACAGAAAGTCAGGAAGGGTAGATGGATGTCCTAACTGAGTTATAAACGCGACTATAAAAATCAAATTTGCGGCGTCTCCTCCGGTGAAATTGGCTTAGACATTATTCCAATCTATCGGAGTCGAGGTTCACGTACAACAATTTTACGACCTTCCACGTGATAATATTCCCCGCAAGGTGAATGCCAAACAGACTTTCTTTAACAAGTTATAAAACTGCAATTGTTAACATTGAAATGATTATTTTATTCGCGAAATAACGAAAATCACTATTTTTATCAGCAGACAAAGTGATTTATCAGACTGTAACGTAAAGGTTTCCACGGTTCCCGAAGATAATGACTTTTTCATCTGCTTTTCAAAACGGGGAGATTATTCTGACATGTACAAATGTTTCGAGGCTGCCTTTGAAACGTGTCCATTTCAACTCGGCTGAAGCTCTCTTACGGGAGAATGCCTCGGATTCCAGGAAACCATCGTGATATTTTCACGTGGCCCGTTACAGCACAGGATCCGCAGGAACCAACAGTATACCTACTACCAACAGACCCGTACCATCATTTCTTCGCCCTTCGCGTTCAATTTTTTTCGCTCACGTGCTCCGAGCCGGTTTCTTTATTTTGTTCACGCGTGTCCATTTTCAACCCCCATGCGCGTTTTGCAAAGCATAAAAGTCAGAGAGATGCCGTTGGACGGACACGAGTCCGCGAGGTGAACGTGTCTGGAGACGACGACGACGTCAGCTAGCGGACAAATTTCACCTCCAATAAATGGCTGTGGTCGGCGGCCACTGTCAATCTTTATGAGATTTCGTGGTCAATGGAGATAATTTAGAACAGCGTCATTGCGCGTTCCCATGGCGCACGATTTATTGCCGGCGTTATTATGAACGGCTGTACCAAACCCTGTTAAGAATGGTTGTTGTAGCCAGGATGCAACTCCGCCGGAGAAAGAGAAACGCGAATAACGGATACGGGGAGCCTGCCTAGTGGAAGAGAGAACGCAAACCTCGAGTGCAGCATCGTGCAGAAAGGCCTCGCGTGTAGACGTCCTTAAATAGTATGCAGATTTTAACTGCTTGTTCTGTCAACGTTATTATTTTATTGAGCGAGCGGGCATAGGTGGGAACGTACGTCGGGATTCGATCGTGTATTACTTCGACAATTTTTCCCCTTTCTTCCTCTACTCCTTTCCACTTTTCTGATTTATCGACGGGGAATCGCGCTAATTCACGGAAACACGTGTCGATTTCGAAGCCAGTATTTCACGTACGCCGCGCCAGCTCGATCTAAACGATCTTCCCTTATGAATTATTATAATGAATGGACGTTATTAAATGATTCGTCGGCGGCAATAATGGAACGCGCGGCATTATTCGTTACTTAAATCACCATGAGAGCATTTTTATAATCTCATAGGGTATATAATTACGCGATCGTTAATGCGAGGAAAAACAGCAGCTATGATAATTCATCCATCCGCGGGTAGGTACTGTTCGCACATGTCTCATCTAAAATTTAAATCGGCTTTACCTTGAAGACGAGAAATTTTCAGATCCCATGTTTATTAATAACCGCTCCCGAGGGCCTGTAAATTTGTTGACGCCGCGGTGAAAACGGTTTTCCCTAACGTCGAAGAAAAGAGATTGGACAGACTCCCAATTTAACGCCATTATCTCCGGCCGACGTTGAACCAGGAAGCTGAGGCGTCGCGAGGGTCGACGTCGTCGTCGTCGTCGTCGTCCTTCGAGGTTGCAGACCGTGGGGGCAGGGCGGAGGTGGCGGCCGCCGCGCGGGGTTGCAATATAAATTTCGAGGAAAGTGTAACGGAAGTGATTTGCAGCATGCGAGCGAGCTATCCGGAGGCAGTTATGATCCGTTGCCAATAGCTAATGCGGCGATGGCGTGCAAATCGACGTAGACGGAACATAATTCAGTTGACTCGAAGTTGGCGGCCAGGCCGCGCCATGCCACCCGTCGCCAATCGATCCTGAATCTCTGCATAAGCCTGTCTGTGCTGGCTGCAACCTGCACCGGTTGCAGCGGTTCACGGGTTTAAGGCTGCAGCCAGCCGATGCAGAGATGCCCCAACGGCGATTAAGAAACTTGTTCGAACGTCGCGAAGTTCCGGTGATAAAGCGAATAATGGTTCCGTACGTTTTAAGTGGTGTATCAACCGACTCAAGGCAGGCATTAGCTAGCGTTTTAGCTGGTATCGCGATCTTACGTACAAAGGAGAATTAAATTAAAATTAATTTGTTTTTACAGAGATTCGTATTACTCGATACGTCGAGTTGGAAAATTGCAAAGTTCGTTGCTTTCATTCCAACGGATTTGTCAACGATTTAAGGTATGCGCTTCCCGTGACAAAGCGAAGTTGGAAATCGGTTCGTGTAGCAAAATCGCAAGCGCGAAAGGTATTTCAGGTTGGTTGTTCGTGCGACGTTTAAATATTCATAAGAATATGGAAACAGCGATTGAAACGCGTCGGAGCTGGATGCCTTTCAGTCTCGAGAAGTCTTTATGGAATCTGTGCTATACCCTACCGATATACTCCATTGATATCGATCAAAAGCAATAAGAACGATGATAGAATGCATCGCGCGTATAGAAACGTTTCCTGTAAGGTTCTGTCGAACGGTGCATAAGCATCGATTTCCAATGAACGTCCGCTTTTAAGGCTAACAAGCTATTTCATCGCGTAAATCCTTATAAATAGGATCCGTCGACCAGTTTCTCTTCAAGTCTTTTGATTTAACCGAGTTAATTCGAATTTTTAATTGACGTAAAAATATTCATATACAGCTTGTTTCCCGCGGTATTTCGTTACCCATGCGCGTATCAAACGGAATTACCCGGAAGCTCTCGCTGTCAGTCAATGATCAAGCTGTTTTAAATTCGAAATTATTCTGTGTCCGGTAATTTAACCGGATGAGCCAATTAATTGGACATTCGTCGAGTTCCGCGAAAAGAATGTGTCGAGTTCGGTTCCAATGTCGGGCGAAATGATTGGTCGAAATAAGTAATTAGCAACGCGCGGCATAATAACAACCGATTCATATTTTTTTATACAAATTACTGAGCTGTGTTTTCGCGCGTAAAAGCAGTGGCCCGTAATCCAGTTTCGGGAAAAAGGTCCTAGAAAACACGTTGTTTTATTTGTTCCGTAATAGGTGACAGAGCGGTACCGATAAAACAGCCGAATTCCAATTACGATCGAACGTTTATCAGCTGTCATTCGGGACACGTAAACAACCGAAGAGGCCGGACACAGGCTCCGGTAGTTTTTCCAACGCGGAAAATCGGCCCGCGTATTCAACGGGCATCCACCCCACGTTCGGTTACAATGCGCAATATTATGCAGCGGCATTCAACCGTGAAACAATTATACACGTTTCAAGTGGACCGACGTTCGGTGCCCCCGTAATCGTCGTAAATCTATTTTCGCGCGGCATTGTTTGCCCCGCGCATATTAACTTGTTACCCGGTCCCTCTCTAAATGAACGGCACCAAACTAACGATAATACTTTTCAAAATCACGATTTCATGCGCGTCCGTATAAACGTTTAATTGCATAAAAACGTCCGCGCGATGTTGTTCCAACCTCGTTTCCGATTTTGCGACATAATAATAACTTGGGAAATCAGTTCTCCAATTTTCTGATTTACGTTACAATCGGATTTCTCTGATTATGGATATTTATAAGGAGAGACATATACCAAGTTATTTTACATTATTATACCGCCGCGTTGCCTCTTATTTTTTTTTTATATTTTATCTCGTTTTACTGGTCGAACAATTTTTTGCACGACACAGAAAACAAACCGAATTTCCGAAAGAACAGGCACGAAGATATGGGCCACGCAAATTGCAATCTCGTCCCTTCTTCTCGAGTAAACTGATTTACACTCGTTGACACCCTTTCCAACTTTCATACTGAAAACCCTTTCATCCGCCGTAGGCAGCACGACTGTACTCCACTGGCTGCCAGGATTTCTCACGTGTCATAGGACCACTTTATTTTCTGGCAATGGTCGCCGCCGCCTCTTTCGTTTAACCCCTTTGTCTGTTTTCCCTCACTACGTTTTTCCACTGGTTTTTCATGACACGAGCGCTCATCCTTTATGTTAACTCGTTCCATTCTATTCGTACCTCCTCTAGCTGTGTGTTGTACCGATTCAAGGAACGCGCGAACGTTCCCTCCCAGGTAACGTCACAGCGTTCATTCGAAGAGGTCTCTGTGCGACTTTTTTTCCCAAGTATGTATTTGGATTTCATTAGCGTGACCGCATTTAATTAACACTAATCCTATCCGGAGATAACCGGAGCCCCGTTGCGGGTCACCATTTAACGACACTTACGTATACGTGTGCAATAACGAAGAGTGCGTACGTTTTACGTCGCACAGTCAGCGCAATATCGCGGAGGCATAAAACGGAAATTTATATTTCACATCGTCGTTTCCTGAACCGTTGAAGATACGGATATTTGGCAATAAAAATTTCAACGTGAAAAATTCTTCAGCAAAAACGCATATCTTCTCTTAAAAGAAATATCAATTTACGATGCAGATTTTTTTTAATATATTAGACGATTTTACTTCAATTAATTGATGCGAAATAGAGGCATTAAGGAGCAAAGTGTTAAGTGAAATGAGATGTTTTAATTCGCCCCTGTGACTAGCAAGGAAATTCGGTTCGGTAACGACGCCACGCCATTTCTTCCGGGCAGCAAGTAAATCTCGATCCACGAGACTTTGAGATTCCATCGCAGACAGGTTCCTTTTAATCGCTCGGTTATGAACGTTGTCTACTTTGATGTTCGCGTCGATGCCATGGAATCGCGTAGATGGATTTTCACAAAGTAAATGCAGGTGGCCTCCGTGTTTCACGTTCCACGGGATTCTGCGCGAAATCGTCGATTGCGTAATCGCAGTGCCGACCTTTACGCGCCGCGGGTGGGTACTCCGTTTGCGTACGCGTTAGCAAAGGCTATCGTTTGCCGGAAAGATTGGTTTCTGTGCGTGACGTCGGTCTGCGGGACAGCGAGCACGCAAATGGACTCGATAAACGTGAATTTGAAATTCTGAATCCGAACGGCGAGTTTATTCTAAAATCGAAATCTGGAAATACAAACATGAGCTTCTCTCTTTTTTTTTCAATTTTCAGTCCGAGCCTCGAGATGTGAATTTCATTTTGTATTTTCAAAGTCAGATTTATTTAACGGGAAAACCGATGCAACAGTTTTATTTTCATTTTATCCCGATAACGGTTTAATGAGACAAGAGGCCGGTATACATTCCCACAGAAGGTTACGCGCGGCGTAAATTAGACAGAAGGATGTACTAACGTCCATAAGTTTCGGGATCAGCACCTCGGCCGCTTTCTACGGAGAATTTCTTAACGTCGAATTTCCCTACGATCCTCTCCCTCGACGTAATTTATAGCGGATTTCATAGGAATTTTCTTCACAAGAACTGAACGCGGTCTTACGGGAAGCGTCTTAATCCTTTTTACTAGCGATAGAATAATCCTGACGGAACTATCACCGAATTGTGTCTCGACGGTGGGAACATAAAGGGATTGAAATCCAGCGAGGCATGCACGCGCGCGTTACCGCAGTGAAAATGATAAGGATATTATTTAAATGACGTTTTTATATGCCATTAGTGATATTCCCGGCCAACTGGCGTCGCGCAATTTATCATTTACCGGTGATTACAAATAATTGTAATATGACTCTAATTACTAAATAATTGATAGCATGAAATTGTTGCACGGTTATACCGCTTATTATTGAAATATTTAATTCGATTTATCATGAAGATTAATAAGCTCGTCATTACGCGGAAACAAATTGATGCGACAGCGTCATAACGGGCGGTCGCGTACGCGACGCTTAATGCATGCAACACACCGGCGGAAATTTTATATAACGTACCCGTTTCTTATGCCCTCTGCCCGTTTCGTCGCGGCCGTGTTTCTTCCCCGAGGAACGGGCATCGATTCTACCATCAACGAGGCCGCGCGAGTGGCGCAAGAAATTTCGGTACACGTTTGCGACGCGTGAAATTACTCGATTCGCACCTGCATTTTCGCAATCGTTCACCGTAACCGAAACTCCTTTTGATTCTTTTGCCCCCCACGGGGCGCAAGAAACGCAGGGGGAGGGACTTGTTTCCGTGATCCGCTCGTCCCGAAACAATCCGAGCGGACGTAAAATTATTACCCGGGCCGTCGATATCGCGTTTCTCGCGCCGCCGGATAAATTAACCCGTTGCGCAATAATAAACAATTCATCATCGACCCGTTATGAAACACGCGAACGAACGGTTACGATCCGCTCGCAACGCCCATTCAATTCACGCGGTTTCGCAAGGAAAGTCGGCAAAAGGCCCCGGCGACCACACGGTTACCACACTCGCGCGATTGTTCGGTCCATAAATAACCGCGGTGTATGGGTTGCGCGTATTTGCGCGCGATAAACAAATAGGCCAGAAATTGTTATTAAAATGACCGCGGACAGCGGCGCGTAAATCACCGGGACAAAGACGCGGGCGGAAACCGCGGAGCCGGCCCGGCGTCTGTGTGCGTGCGTCCCGTCGATTCGAAATCCCACCGCGTGTTTGCGACTACGTTCACGGAAGACGGTTAACAAGGTCTTCTTTCACCGGAGAGAAACCCACCGCCATCTCTCTCTCTCTCTCGTTCTCCTGCTCGCACTTTTTCCGTCCGGGCCCTCCCTGAGAGCGGCGTAATGACACATCAACCGGCTGCCCTGTTGGACTCGATCGCGATCATGATCGCGAAACGACGATCATGCGAACTCGTCGCGCGTCTCCGGTCCGCGTGTGGTCTCCCGAGACCCGGCCGGCCGGCCGGCCACGGACAAAGTTCCGCGGTTACGCTGCAAAATCTCGACTGGGGGCATCATTGTCTACCGCTGGTGACCTGGCCGCGACCACCAGTCGCGCGACCCAAACTTCAAAGAGCAGCGAAATCTGAGAATACTTTTGGAAGTTTTACACGCCTCGCGATGTACCTAATTGAAATATCGTGGTGTAAACTGGAAATGTGCATGTAACTGTGATTGAAGTTGTGGAACATTTTTGTTAAGGATTTTTAATCTTGCAGGTAGTTCGTGGGGATGTCCGGCGCGACGGTCTCGTATCTTGCCGCGACTAACGGGGAGATTGATGCGCTGAGAGTGAAGGGCTGTCGGGGCCGTGAATACGTGAGCACCTGTCAGGTGCATCGGACATTTCAGCTTCCTGCACATGTTCCCGCTTCTATCCTCGATAGACACCGGGGACCATGGGTTGATAAGTAATGCGGAACGGGCGTAGGTGTTGCTGCGCTAGACAGCGCGGGTCGCGGTACTTATCGAAAGGTACGTATGAATCGTTCGATACAGGGTGACGCGTTAAGTGTTATGTACGACGGGCCCGCGTGTCGCGGATGAACCTCGTCGAGATAATACGGCGTGTAAATGGTTGTGACGCGATTCTCAGCTTGTAATTGCGTTAGGAATTTATCATTTCCATCAGCGAAGAGAATTCGTTAACCCGCCGGTCGATGGATTCCAAATGCAGCGGATCAACAGTTATATTGGCTGGTTAGACTCGCATTATGTGTACGATTGAAATCTCCTCGGCTGGTCGATACGGGAACTGTCGTTGAGAAAATCTTTCGATTCACATTAAACTGGAATAAAATGTTGGATTACGTCTGCTGTAATTAAAGATTTATTCGTCTGAAGTTTAAATCAGTAGATTTCCACAAATATCGGTTGGAAAGTACTTCGGAGCGCGTAGCATTCAGGTTCGAACTGTCACGGAGTTCAATACTTGTACGAGTTTGATCGCCGGAATACATGCACGTGGTATCTATTTTCAGCCGATCGTGTAAGTTATATACGAACACACTAAACTTTTCATGAAATGTTTCCGGTAGACCGCGACGTAACTGAAATCAAAAAGAGTCCTCGGCGGGAAATTATAATGGTCCAATGAAGCCGACTCGGCATACGGTGCAAATCGTCACGGTTTTTTTTAACATTGAATTTTATTTTTAACCGCTGACAGAAGAGGTATCAATTAACCGCATTTCTCTTTGACGATCGTTCGATGGGCCGGAGCAAAAAATGCAGAAAGCTCTCTTTACTATTCGGAATCGCTCCGGCGTCGCTCGAACGAACGTCCGACCTCGTCAAACATCCGGCGTAGATTTTCCGACGGAATCGATTCCGGTTGACGTATGTGCGGCTCGAGTTGAGGTATGACGTCGTGTGTCATTAGGTACGTCGTTATTCATTAAACTGACGTCCCTAGTACTTCACTCGGTCAAACGATAATCGATGCAGACGGTATAGAAACGCGCGTGATCGTGTCGCGTCGGTGCTCGGTTCGGGACCGGCTTTCATCTTTCTCTTGCAAAATGAATGTCCCGCGAGAGGTCTGGGACGCCGATTTTCAGACGCCGCCGCTGCCGTCCCGTCAATCGAATTCTCTAGTTATCTCGCAAACAGAAATCTCCCTCCACGGGAATTATTATTTCCTCCGCTGTTTTACGTCGACGTCATACCGAATTTCTACGCGCTAGCTTCGATCTCGAGTCGGATAATTGTAAAACGTATCGACGCCGTAGCCGGGACTCATCGCGCGCGAATAGACGAGGAGTTACCGCGTTCGTTCTCATTTCACTAAGTGGTACTAAGCGTCCTAGCGAGAGCAGTTTTCTTCGTGATCGACGAATTTAATTTTCTAGTTATTTTTCCTGCACGCGATAAATCCGTCGTCGAAGTGACTGAGAATAACACGTAGAGCGACGGCGCCGTCCAGTCGTTAGGAAATTTCATTGCGCCTTCTTCCTTATCGTACACCCGTTGGATCGGCATTGACCGTAAGCGCATAGCTGCTCGCGTACGTACATGCAAGTGGCGCGAATATTACGGACGCTTGTAGTCGTGAACACGGGCAAAACGCGTGGAAATAGCCGAGGCGAGATGCGTGGGTAACGGTCTTCACGAAAATTACGAACCGATCGGTTGCCCTCGAGCGAACAGGTTCGATCGTAGCGAGAAATCGAGCCACGTCTCTATACGCGTCGGTAGGTGTACACGACGCTTTATCGGGATCGCATCGAGCCGGCAATTAATCGACGCTGATCACACGGGTTCATCGTTATAAATTGTAATACTCGCCTCCTAAGCGATACACTTCCTACCGGCTTAACGAAGCGAAACCGTTAACCGCGGGTCCCGCTGGCCCCTTCTTCAAGGTTGCCTCGAAACCAGTTGATGCCTCGACTGGTTGCGTGATTAGGAGACGAGCCGTTGATTTCCAACTATGCTCGTAGATTTTCATCGGAGTAATTAGTATGAGCAGATTGTTCCTCACAGAATTCGCTTTTCTTCCAATAATTCCTGTCCTTATGGATATCGTCAGGTATTATTTACGGATGGAAAGGATAGATTATTTGTTCGGAATATTATTACATCTTAGCGGTATAATGATACGTTTTTTCAGGTACTTACGTACGCTGATATCAAGGCGACTTTTTGCTCGTTACGAGACATACCTGTTGTAATGATTAATTGTAAATGACAAAGGTTGTCAAGAAACAGGAAAGGTTCGCGAAATGTATTAATGGCAACAAGAAGGAAGATATATATGTAAGTGTTAATCCCGGGTATCTGAATGAACAAGGCCATCGGCACATCGCGTGCAACTCCGGCGGACGTCATACATACCTAACTTTAATTATAGAGCTCGAGAAGCATGACAAGTTTATTCTCGAGAGTCTGTTTTTAATTCGGCGCGAGAAATCTGTTTCTTCTTAAATGTCAGGGTCATGTTCACCATTATCCCTGGTTCTTTTTTTACGCTCCACCCATCCACCCCTATCGCGCTCGGACCGCTTCCACCGATCTATCCCTTGCCACCCTGTTGATCGTTCCACTTGTTTATGCACACATGTTATAAGAGGAATGACGCAGCTATCTCGCGTGTACCCCGCGAGATATCAAAACACGCTGCTCGCGAGTGCTGCCTATACACTCGAAAGTGTACCTCGAAGGCAACCCACACCAGCATCCCGACGCTGCGCGCTGACTGTGCATCGACGCTTATGCATCGAAGGCGTCGCAAATAACGGTGACTAATGAAAATGTATTATATGTACGTGTGTGCACGGGTTCTTACGCGGCATCGCATCGTCGCGGCGTCAGAGAGAATTTAACTCGGTTTAAAATATTCCGCCGCTTATTAGGTACCGACTGTAATAATAACGCGGGTTAAAGTGCAATGAACGGGAATCTCGATGAGCTAACCCGCGAGTCTATTTGAGAAACTAAACTAAATACACGAGACGATCAGATGTGACAAAAATAAAAAATGTTATTAATATGTATAGCAGAGAATATTAACAACTCGAGTTGGAATTTATTTAAAAAATTGACGTAATCCTTCATAAATCTTCCTGTCGGAGGATTCTTTGTAATTAAGGTCTTACATTCCTTGGGTATAAATGAAATTAAAAAAAAATTCTGCCCTTTAGTCATGCGGGCATTCTATTGCTTTCAGTGATTTACGATCCCGCTGAAACTGACAGATTCCCGGTTCGTAATCGCGGCGGCTGTTATCTCGCGGCAAAGAGAAAACTCGATTTAGAGAAATTACACGTGTAAACGTTACACACCTCATCTCAATAAACATGCACCGGTATCGGCTAATTATGATCGGTAGCGTTAAAATAGTGTTACGGTTACGAAATTAGAGTAATTCACCGGATAGTTGCAAAACGGCATTAGATACGTCGCTATTATTAGCGAACGTAGGCAAGTAGAGATGGGAGAGAACCCCCGGGGCAACGTGCATTTACACGGTGCATCGACGTTGCATCGCGCCGCGCGTCACAAATAACGGTGACTAATGAAAACTCGCGTTCTATGGTCTCGTGCAGTTTTATGCGCGCGGCCAAGCTACAATAATCAATTGTAATCCGTGCAAATCACCGTGCCCGCCAAAGAAAACAACTGTTCGCGCGTCGGACAGATAGCACCTAATTTCGATTCTATTAGCTCGCGCTGAACGCCTTCGAAGAACTCGCTATTTTTACCGCGAGCAAATATCGTTGCGACGATGGCATAATAAAATTTTGCTTGTTCCTCGAGGTATCTTTCCCCGAAGCCTCGCGCATGGTCAAGCTCCCTATATCTGATCCCTGGCTTGATTTAATACAGACGTCACTGGGATATTCATCGATGCTTCTCAAGTTTCTAGATGTATGTTACTTTCGTTTTAACCAGGCATCGAGATCGTTCTGTTTTCTTTCTCGCCACGAGTATGGACATACCGCCGATAGCTAGCCGAGATCGGTAACCGATTGGATCGGCGATAAGCAGATAAAAGCGAAACGCTCAGTAATACCTGGCCAAGGTTGCGCGCGGAAAACCCGCGCTTATTCCCAACGGGGCCTCGGAGATCGCGACGCGTATATCTGCAAGGGCGCAGCAAATAACGGTGACTAATGAAAACATGCATTCGCTCATCTCCTAGACGGCGCGCGATAAGTTTTTGCATGATTCATTGCGCCATTACATCGCACGGCCGACGGCTCAATACGTTCCTCATTGTGATATCGACGATTTATTGCTCGGGCGGAGACCACGCCGCGGCGTCGAACTCGTGCATGCGAACTCCGAAACTGGTCGAAGCTCCTCTTCTTTTTCTTTCGCTTCTCCTTCTCCTTCTTCTTCTTCTCCTCCTTCTTCTTCTGGGTAGCGATAATTCGCGGTATCTGACAAAACTTTCACGGGCCTACGGTGTTTCCGCGAAGTCAAAGATACCCGCGCAGATAACTCGACCCCGCAAATTACTTATTTCGATACCTACTGTTTGTCTACACGCTGCTTTTAATATGCAAATGATAAACCTCTGCGTTACGATAGTTCTCCGAGCACAATTCAGATCCGACGGATAAGCGAAAGTAATTTTCAAGAATACCATGAGAAGACCATCCATGATTCACCCAAATCTTGAGAAACTTGCTGGCTTAAATATTTTTTAAAAGAATTAGGAATAATATTAGGACCTTGAATAAGTTCTCGCTGTTTTTGTACAAAATTTTTCTCGGCTTCAACTCATACGGCACCCAGTTTCCTTGCTTCTGGATCATTCCTAACACTCTTAAACATTTCGAAACTGTTGACTCATCTACTTGTAATGTTGTTCCAAGTTCTACTAGCGTCTGACATCGGTCTTGATCGAGTAATTCCTCTAATTCTTTGCCTTCAAATTTTTTTGGTACGCCAGAACGTTCCTTATCCTCAAGATCACAATTTTTGAAGCGTCGAAACCAGTCTCTACATGTCGTATTCGACAGAGCATTGTCACCGTAGGTCTCAACAAGAATTCTATGTGCTTCAGCTGCAGATTTCTTTTGAATAAATTTAAGATTAGATACAGTAATTCCTTGAATGTGCGTTACCATTCGAAATTCCATGCACAGAGTACCGCTACTACCATTTCTGAAAAAAAAATAGCGAGAATTATCATTCTCGCTGTTTTTCAGGGTCTCGCAATTATTCAGGGTCCTAATAGTATGCAATATTGTACGGATGGAATTTTTGAAGTACTTTAGATTCTGTGTAAGAAAGACTACAACCTTGTCCATCACTTAGTGAGCATACGGATACTTGATGTGTACCTGCGCGCGATCACTGGAGCCCTTTCCATTGAGCCACGATCCGGAGCGGCGTCACGCACGGCATTAGCGTAACGAGAGTTATCTAATCTCTCGTACGTGCCCCGTTCGATGTTCGTGTGAGTCATAGGTTAGCCGTCGCAGGAGAAACGGGAACGGAGAGCAACGGAACCGCCGGCCGACGAGTATATGGCTCATTGCGTGTACGTATGTATGCGCGTATAACTCTCCGGCCTCGTTTGTTACCGGACTCGTACTGTGTGAATCAGACATCGGGCTTAATATAACGCTTATAACGCGAAAGGTCGCCGGACACACGCCGCCAAGCCACGGCGAACTTCGATAAACGCCATCGAGAGAAAGTTCTCGGTCGTGTGAACCGTGTTCTTGCACCGCACGCACGCATCAACGATCGCGTATATCGCTTCTACCTTTTAACTATCCATATCGGCCGGTTACGTTATTTCATTTATAATGTACATGGAATTGAGCCTAGGCGATTTTCATAATTTTTTAACATGACGTTGGCGCTGCGATTCTTTCTTTACGAAAATCGACGATCGATAATAATTTTTTAATTCTTCAAAAAAATCTTTTACACTGACTAAGCAGGAGATAAAAATATATATTAGTTGATACGTCTGCTCGTACATCAAAATCGAATCTGTAGATTTATACATTTACGTCTTACCTCGTGCAGTACATGATCGGCTAGTTACACTCGCAATTTATTGTTCTCACGCTCCGCCGAGTTTGTTAAACAACCACGTCAAAACTGTGCTCGCTTCGGCGAGTTAATTATCAAACTCAGCACCGCGGACAATAGATTATCGACCTCCTGCCGGTTCTATCGATTCACGTGGCGCGTATAAAATTCATAATTCGAATTGCTGCAATGAACAGCTGCAAGCCTTCGCAGAATATGTGGAAGCAAAAAGTCTTTTGATGTGGCTGCTATGAGAAGAAATATGTTCGCGTAAAAGGTTTTGCAAATGGTTCGCGAAAGTTCAGCTATTCCTCTTATCGATGGAACGGCGACAATCGAGCTATGACGTCGCATTGTGCCAGTCGATTACCTGCCGCACGATTTTTCGAGAAGAAATTAGATCGGGACGCAATTTCGCTTCGGAGATCGTTTTCGAACGCAAACGCGGGACGATATGAAAGCTGACCGATTTTCGGCGCGGATACGCTTTCCAGGAGAACGAGCGAACCGCTACGGACTCGTCGAATCGATTCACACTTTCCTTTGTAGCTTCGCACCGGATTGTACTTTTTCGACGCTTAGATTATTTTGTTATCATCGCGGTAATTACCGGGATTGCTTTGTCGGCGGGAATCGGGCTGTTATATCGTCAGTGATCTTCCCGAAACGAGGACGCGCGCATCTACCATAAATCTGAATCTTCTGTGTCTCATAATTCCCTTAAGACTAACAAGATTAATCGTCAAATTCTGCGCAGCTTATATGAAAAAAGAAATTTCGAAACAGATCGCATCGATAATTATGAAAACACTTCCATTTACCGTGTGCGTAAAAATGTCACTCTAATAAAAATCGTTCATACTTGTTCTGGTGGCAGATCGCCATCGAGTTAAGTATACATATATATATATATACACGCACCAAATGAAACACGTAGCAATAAAATCTATTAGGAGTAACAGCATAGTCAGAAATAATTAATTTATTAAACGACCGATTATATCCCGGAACCGAGAGAATTTTTCTTGCAATTCCATTTCGTGCCCGCTCCGAACGCTTGTTTCGCTTCAAATTTGATACTTTAATGTTATTGCATCAGTCAAGCCTATGCAACGAGAATAATTCTTAAAAATGCTTTTTTTCTTAGCTTCGCGTATTAAATACAAGCGTAAATAAAAGATCACCGTGCGAGCAGTTTTTTAGAGGAGTATATGAAACTGCTTTAATAACAAAACAAACGAGAAACAGAGGCAGAGGAAGAGAGAGAGAGAGAGAGAGAGAGAGGGAGAGAGACAGGGAGCATAACGATAGCAGCGCAAAAAATGGAACTGCGCGTGCAGGTTGCCATATCCGTTGTATATACATACCACTTACCTCCCCTTATGACGAATATATTCGATCAAACGGAACGTACCCGCGCGCGGCGTTAAAACTCGTCGTTAATCCCGTGCCCACACGCGTGCACGTCGCCCCTCCTCCCTCGTCTCACCCCCCCGTCGCACGAAAATTACGAGCGGTATTGTGAATTCTTTTCTGGTACCAGCTCGTGCGCGTGTACACGAAAAAATGTCTGCCCTCTTTCGCCGTCGCGTCGACTCCGTGGTCCCGAGCGTTAATGACGATAGTTATTAGGAAGCGGACCGAATCTCTTGCCCGGCGTGCGTGTACACGCGAAAGGAAAAAACCAGGCGGGAGCGGTTGCGGAAGAAGGGAAGCGAGGAACACGTTCGCGTCGAGAAACGGTCATTATCGACGATGACTGGCACCGGGGTCATCATCATCGGTAAGGTTTAATGCTCTTTTGTGAGGGAACCTTAACAATGTACGCGGCCCGGTGTGTACAAACTCGCCGAAATCATTAACCTGTGCTGACCGATTTAAATCTCTCCCTGCCGGTTAATTCCTGCCCACCCAGTTTTCACGGGCTCGCCCGCTGCGATTGCCGTAAAATTCTCTCTCTCTCTCTCTCTCTTGCTCGTTTTTTATCAGTGAACGAAAATTGTCTGGTCGCACGGTGATTAGTAGAAACGTTTCTATTACGGTTCTAATTAATTACGAGCCCCGAAGGCCTCGCGTAATAATTATGAGATACGTAAATCTACTGAAATCGCTGTAAAAAAAATGTCGTGGTCGAGATTAGTCTTTCTCGTATGATAAGTACTATCGCTACGTGAATGAACATCGTAATCGGAGTCCACGGAGCCGACGGATAAATACCAGCGATATCGGTAAATATTAATTGCGGAAGATCCGGTCATAATCGCGGCGTTCCTTAGCCGCGGCACGGAATTTTATTTCGCGCACGCGAACGTAACAACAATAACGATAATCAGGCGCGAACACCATTTACCGTAGTAATTACGGAATCGTAAATAACCGCGACGCGTAGACGTTATCGCGGGACCTGCCCCGTTGCCTTGTTCCCTCCAGTAATTGTAATTTCTGGTACGCCTCTGCGTAGTTCGTAGGTGGGTACATAACGCGCCGCGCCGCACCCGGACAACATCGTGCCCGGTATAGTAATTGGCATCGTAATATAATCTGCGTCGACGTGTAGGACTGGCGTTAGCTCACGTACCACTGAATCGCGTAACTTTATTGGAAGACGTGAGAGAAGGAGAGAGAGAGCAGAGGATCCCGCGACGCGGTTATCTCCGGCAGCAAGCGACACGACGTTCGGGAGGCCGAAAGCTCGAAGGGACGCAGACGGAGCGAAAGGGGTTGGTTCTAATAGCCCTTAAGTTGGGTAAAGTTGGCCATTGTGCGCGCCACTCGGCCGTACGTGATCAGTTTTACCCTCGGATAATCACACCGACGCAGATCTGTCTTATACCCGACTCTCCTTTACGTTTATTCCCCGGGTCAAGTCCACGGAGGTGGAACGTACCGGCGCGGATTCACGTTGGTGACAATAATTGGCAGATCGCGGAATGCGAATATAATTGCTATACATTGAATAGGACTTTATAACGAAGAAGATCGTTAATGAAATTTGTGTAGGTCGCTGTCAGTAATCAATGTCTCACATTTTTGGAAATACATATTTATGCGCGCATACACTCGCAAGAATGGATATTATTTTATGTTTATATATTTCATAAATATGTTAGCAATCTCAATTTCATTACAACCTCCGTAATGAAAACGTAATATGGGTATATCCCAGCGAGGTTGCATCGACGTATAATTAAAGAGAAATAACGCGAACTCGGATGAGAAAAGGATTCAGGTTGATTTTTACACCGTTCACTCGCAATACGATTATCGCTTAATTTATCATAGTGAGTATTAACAACGAATAAGTTGGCTTATCTGCAAAAACGACGCGAACGAAGCAAGTAACTACACACGGCAGCTGGCTGCCGAGAGTGGCTACGTGTTCGGGCTGTTGAACGCACCGCGGTTGTTCTTCAAAGGAATAGGATATTACGATCGGTCGCGATCGTAGAAAACAGATTACACAGCGTATCGTAATTCCAACATATCGTGCAGATAACTGGATAATCGGCTTGTGCGCGCTTCACTGTTTAGCGCATTAAGTAGATTGACGACACTTTGTGCCGCGTCATCTCATTTATTCGAATTTGCCGCTACCATTACGTTGGACCGAATCGATATCGGTCTCGCTTGACGGTAATACGCTCGGAAACCCCATTAGAATCACCTGCGCCGAAGAAAAATAGTTATTACATCTCGGAGTAGGCCCGTACGTACGTACCTACATGCATCATTGCGATTGCTTCCGTGTTCGTGGCTGGACGTCCGCGCACAAAAATAATTAATTAACATCGTTCGTTTAATAATTCCTCGCCGTTTGAAACGCACGAAGTCTTTCATCAGAGCCACTAACGCTGATATAATCCATACACCTCGTCCGACGATTAAACGATGGGATCGATTAATCTCGCGGTTATCCTCCGCTCTTCCTTTTCCTGTCCGCACGTAATCCGCGACGTTGCTTTAGGTTTCACGGAGGATCCGCAGGTCCTCTTCCTCCTCCTGTCTCGCCGAGGCGAAACAACCCGAGTTTACACCAGCATAAGCGCCAGTCACGCCCGAATGCCGAGGGATATACTCATATTATGTACATACATACCTACCTACCTACTCACCGACGTTACGGAATACGAGATGAAAAAATTCTGAACAAGCGTACGTCGTTGGAAAAAAAATTGCGTTCGTACCGCGGTCTTTCCTTGAAACTTGGAAGCTCTTACCCCTTATTTCATTCTTCTCTTACCGTTATTACTTCAATTTTACGATTAAGCCGATATACCGCATTCTTTCAGAAACTTTTTTGCTGACCATTTTTGTTATTGAAAGAAAAGTGGAATTGGCACGGCGATCGTTTATCGCGTCATCAGTCGCTTAACGCGCGTACAATTTGTAACGCGTACGAATTCGGTTTGGCAGCGGAGGCTTGAGTCTGACTTGGATGTTAGAAATATGCATTTCGGCACTGCTCGAGTGTAGGACTGTTGCAGAAGTTGTAGGGCAAACGAGAAATGGATGAGATGGGAGGAGGAAAAGGTTGCGAGGGCCTTTCCCGGTAGATGAAGAGGGTGTTAGGGACAACGAGAAGGAGGAGGCGAAGGGAGAGACAGAAGAGGGAGCGTTGTAGAGCGTGGAAGCTACGTTTAATTGGACGACTTCCAGGGAGCTGGAATTAGGAGAGAGCTTGAGCTGAGCAACGCGTTCCGTTGGAAGAGTCGCAGGGATAAGGAGAAGAACAGTGGGTTCGGCGGGAGGGCGGCAGAGGGGCAAGAAAGACAGAAAGTGCGCGTGGGGTGGATAAAGGACGGCTTATCGGCTAATGTCACTTTAACATTGTATCAAATTATCAGTCGCCTTGCCAGACCAACGGATTAATTAAGCTAATTATTGTTTACGCCTGGACGGATGCACAGGCACCGGGGAGCAAGTCATTTCGCGCGTATTACAGTTTATGCCGAACCTCGCGCGTTGTTGTTCCGCCCGCCTTCCTTCACACCTCGATGCGTATAACCGGGCGTCGCGGCGGCGGCGGGAGCGGGTGTCTGCTTCTCTCTCCCGGTGCAGTTGCGTTTCCAACCTTCGGAGACGACGGCAAGACTAGCGTAACGGAACGATGAAAAGGAGGAGGGCCGAGGAAAACGAAGGAGCTCGTTGACAACTAAGGTGGCTCGGCGCGAGGCTTATTTATAGCGGGAGGATCCGCTTTATCGTTGTTCCTCTTGTTATCGAGCCGTCGTCGTCATTACCGTTATTGCACCGATGCGATGCCAGCGAACCGAGTCGATGCGTAGATCCGCGCGATACCGATCCAACGCGAGCCCGATTGGACGAGTAAATTCCGCTTTTGAAATTTTCCTTTATTGTACGAGGACATCGTTAAGAGCGAGGAAACCGAGGAAGGTTCAACAAGGGTAACGCTGATTATATTGATACCTCGGGGATGTACTTTCTACAGCGAAATAAATGAAACGTACAAAACGCTTCGACACATATGTTTTTCATACGCGGCGTGTCCGTATAAACGTTCAGAAATTTTTACACGACCAATTTCGCGTCGAGTAAATATTTACGTAAAACTTGTCTTTCAGTTTTAAGCATCGACGTAGTAAACGGGAAACGTTCTTAAAAAGAATGCCACGAGCGTGGAACGCTGTGCTTCACTCTTTTCGACTATTACTCGTCTCTCGTTGCCGTATAATGAAATTGCCGGAACGAAACATTCACAAAGCTCCGCTTCACAACTTGTTTTTAAACTGTTCCATCAAAACGTTTTTATATTTTACCACCGTCAAACATACCTTACGATACGCCGGCGATTGAATAAAGGAACCTCGCCCAATAACCTGCATTGGCCTCAACTATATTTCTCCCGTGTATAACGAACGTTCGTGCAACTGACGGCATCTTAATATCGAGTATATATTATGTCTTAAGCTGAGAATAAGTAAATTACGAAATAATTCGCAGCCAGATGTTGCTTGTTCTACACAGAAAACCGTGTGGCTGTAAGACAGAGGTAAAAAAACCAGGTAGATTCTTAATGAAGACGATTTTCGTGCGTTTAACATGACCCATTAATTTGTCCCGAGGAAAAGAACAAACCGAGGTATCAACGATGACAACGAGGCTCCACCCGATGAACCAGGAGAGGACAGGAGGGTCGCATTCCATCGGATCGAGATTTATTTGCCGAATAAATGTTGAGAAGGTATTTTTAATGGCCGACAATAGTGGCCCGATAGTGATCTCAGAAACGTATTGTCGTCGGACGTCGTATATAATCCCGGAGGCATCGACGCAACCAACAAAACGAACTACACTCTCCTGTCTCTCCTCTACGCGAGCCGTCCTCTCTCACGCGACTCTCCTTGTTTCCCCTGGCAGCTTATCGGCCACGGGAGAGAGTCCTCCTCCTCCTCGTGCTCTCCTCGCACCGTGATCTTTACTTTCCTCCGCTCTTTCGACCCGCGCTTATTCACTCGTGCTCGCCGTCTTTTTTCCGTTTCGCCCGGGCCTCTCCCTCTATCGCCAACTAGCCTCCCTCGCATCTCACCGACTCGCGTGGACCATCACCGGGGAACGCGTCTCACCTGCTCAATCCTTTGATGTCGATCTCTTTTGTGAATCGACATTATTATTGTAATTGAATACTTGTCTTCCAGAGGGATATCCTTTCGTTCTGTACAATGCCGCGGTTTAAATCGGGACTAATGTCAGGAGAAAGCTCTCTTCTTCGGCCGAAGACGTCGAAACCGCGTCGAGACACGAATTGATCCTCCCGGCTGCGTTATCTCGCACGTCGCTCGCTCAAAATATTTTATTTCTCTATCGAGGCCGTGTATCTGTCGTGGACGCGGCGAGACGTTCGATCTCATATCTCTTACGCAACGGCGTATAGGTAAATACATACGTTTTTGATCGAGGCTACCGATCTCGCCGTCCTTCGGACGCGCAGGGTGCCCGCGAGATTTATTGTTTCATTATCTCGAATCGCATGTTTTTTTTCTCTTGTCCGATCGAGGAATTAACGCCGTGCGCAGCGACAGAAATATTGCACTTCCTCCGGTGAGAGGGAAGAGACTTCGACGTCGTGACTTCTCGTGATAAAGATCACGGTATTAAAACGCGTAATGGGACCGAGAAGAAGACTCGCGGACTTGTTCTCAATTTTCACGTTGATGGCCCGATGTTTGGCCCCTGTCCAGCGGAGATTACACGGACGACGTGTACCGAAGGTACAAATGTACTTAGGCCGACATTACATCGCGTCGGTTGCGTTCCAGGTACCGTGAAGCTCGCCGATTATTATTGATGAACCTGAGGGCCCGTGCGGTACCGCGTACCCTGCTCGAGGGATACAGTTATGATTGCTACAAGCAACAACCTCGCCGTGATCCATTGACGTACTTCCTCGCGCGTTATTAACGTGAGAAAACGTGTTTCTCTTTCTCGCTCCCTACACGGCCCCGCGAATTCTTCGTAATGGATATGATTTTCCATACTCCGGGAACCGAACCCGCGCGCGGGCAACAGGGTCGAGTGCCGCGCGTGTATTGAAAATGGTTGCGTAGACGCGGTGCGTGTAGATAATCAAGCCGAAGCCTGTTCCAGCCGCTACGTTCATTTCGAGGACGTGTTACAGCCGCCTCGAGATTTTTCTTCTCTTTTTATTAATTCGCCGACGGGGAATGTGGCCGAAGAGAGAATTTTTTCGAGAGCGCAGCAAAATTGCACGAAGCGATTGCTGTGTTATTAGCGAAAAAAGTACTATTAGCCTGCGTTAAGAATTACGTGGATAGAAATTGCGAATATTCTCGCGGCGATTTTTCCACGAGTATCTTTACGATGATCCGAAGAGTCGTGGGATTCGATTAGAATGATTGCCGAGTCGTACGGGTAGGTTTTATAGTTAGAGTATGTCGTGATCTAGACTTCATCGCGCCTCTGACTACTGTCTGCCTGACTACGGCTGGTCGCTACTACTGAGGTTCAGCTTAATCGCACTCGCACAGATACCATATGATCATTTAGCAACAGAATTTATGCTCTTCTTAGTTATTATAAAAATAAAAGTGGAAACATAAAAAATATGTTTGAAACTGGTAAAACGGGAATGTGTAGCGAACGATTAACGAGACATGCATTTTCCGTAATAGAAGATCGGTATCTACGAAATGCGGGTTTAAACAATTCCACGAGAATCTTGGTAATAATAACGTCCCGCGATGTACAAAGTAACAGGCTGCTTGTTTCACGTGCAGCAGGTGGATGCGAGGGGTGGATCCGATCGAGCGTATGCAGACGATCTTAATCGGACAGCCCGAACCGATTCTTGAAATGAGATTAGATAAAACGGATAAGAGATACGATGCGTGTTCCAGTAATATCCTGTACGGAGCAGTTCTTTCTTGCTCGCGCCGCAATTGCGCCGTGAGTCACGTGTTAAAATTCAGTCGCGGCCCGAAACCGCCCCCTCATAAAGGAAGCGTCAGTTCATAAATTGCCCCCCACCCATGCCCCCGTTCCCCGTGTCCCTTCTTACTCTGACCCTTCCCGCCGACGGTGCAACGATCTCAATTTTGAGGGTGCCAGCAGGAAACTACCACCCTCGACAAAACTTACTGAATTCATTATGGTCGAACAAAGGCTTCATGGAAAAGCCTTAGGCGACGTATACTTCGCCACGGGAAGGAAGAGAGTCCCGGCTGGGTCGCCGCTGCTGCCGGCTCGCCGATCAACCTTGATATCGGCTACCAACTGGAATACATACTTCGCTAACGACGTAATTGAGTCGAATGAATTTGGTACACCGTAGCGGAAATACAAATTACATTTTTCATGCCTTTATTTTATACGTAAATTCTTTAACACATAGAGAGTACGTTTAGGAGGATAGCGAAACTAGTAATATTCTAGGGATGCAGGAAGCGTAACTGTTAAGGATCATTGTCGAAACTCCTCAAGAAATTGCTCTCTGTTGGACGTGGTTGATGTCAGAGCGAAACCTGGGCTACAGCTGAGATGCGAACAACTAGTTACGAGTTTTCAGCGCCATTTACATCCCTCGCGGACGTATCAATAATGTACAGCGAGCCTGTCGAGAGCAACGCAGAAGTAAACCGAATAATACGAAACGGGATGCGGTTAAATGGTTCCTGATCCCAGTTCGGAGTGAGATAGCACGGGGTACAGAAGTAATTTAATCTCGCTCTTCTTGTTTGAACATATGTAACGAAGCCTAAAAACACCCGTGACGAGCTCGTGTTCGTCTTGCGAGACGACTTCGCGAGTATGGATAAGGCCCCGCCCGTTCGAAAGGAACCAGGGGTCCGCCAATGAAAATCTGAATCCACCGCGAGCACGCGACCAGTTGGGCTAAGGGTAAACGTAAAACTTAGCAAGATCGGCAAGATAACTGGTGTTTAACACGCGAACCGACCCGCCATTAAGCCCGGCCCACCGTACGATTTCCATGCGCGGGACCGTTCCGACTCTCTTCGTTTCTCTTCTCCGGCGTCGACGATTGATTTACGGGCAGTACCCGCCACTTTTTCTCAACGGTAAGAGAGAATCGGGACACGCGGGGACATACGCGCGCGCACACGCGTTTACGGCCGTGTACGCGTAGACGCGCTCTCGGACGCCGGTTGCCGGGGAACGACGACGACGACGTCGGGGATGCCCGGTGATTGCCGTTGGATCGGGTTCGTTGCACCGTGCCAGGACTCGAAACGAAGGCCCGGAACAGAGCGATGGAATCGAGCAGGCGGATGTGATCTGACTAGATCGGATCTACGTCGTGGTTCGGCTCACGGGTGCTTCATGGGAATCGATTTCTCGAAAGCGATAGTATTGATCGTAAGCCTATAGCATCGCGTTTTCCGCGTGTCGGTTTAATTAATTATTTTTTTCCTATCCGATGTCGCCGTCTGACAACGTGTATTGTTCGCGCCGGATGG
>SHCU01000040.1:517775-528392 GCA_004307685.1 Ceratina australensis | reverse complement strand
TAATAATGATCATTCTTCGCTACAAGATAATATGTTACGAATTACTCAAATTCTTTCGCAAACCGCAATAAGTATTCGTTATGTCTCTTATTACATTAATTTCTACATTGCCTTTTCAATTCTCCACAAACCAAGAAAATCCCTTTCATGTTGAAAATTCAATAGAACATAAAAAAAGAGTACTAACCCTATGATTCGCGTCACCATTTTCCAAAGCGGACGAACTGTGATTTCGGCTAATTGACACGCTGCTCGGACTTCGGTCCATTCCATTGGTGCCTGGCTCCTGACCTGAAAGAGATCTCTGGCTTACCGCCTACCGCGCCTTCGTTTTCTTAAGATAACTCGCAAGCGAAAAGCCGCGTGGGCAATGTAATCAAGAAGGACAACGATACTTCTCCATTCCTTCTCGATTACCACCTTGTACCCATTAAAAGTTAGATAGCAGACGGCTCACGGTTATGTCAAAAGCGCTTTCCGAGTTACTAGGATCCGACATAGAAAGAGTATCAATCCTTTTATTCTATATCGTAAATTTGGATTAAAATTCCTTTTTAATTTCTTTAATTGAGTTTTATGCTAATTCAACCTATTAAGGTTTCCAACAATTGTATGTAGTAATCTATCGTTACGTTTAACAGAAAATTGAAGTCGTGAATTTTATTCAGGATTCGAGTAACTCGATCTTTAAATGAACTTTTGTGTGAAAGAATGTTAGTTTCTACGGGGCATCTACGACGGGTAACGAGAGGCTTTTTTTAAGTGTTAAAGATCGATAAAAGTGCAAGCATTGGTAAAGTTTACGAGGATTACCGGGTATAGCAAGGAAGCGGCTACCGGCGTTCAGCGTCGCACCACTGCCGTGACTTGTTGCGCCGGCGATCGCCGGGGCGGAATTAGATTCCTCCACTAAAAACAACCATGAAACACAGACCAGGATCGTTATTTACAGAGGGCAGACCCATGGGGCGAGGTAGACTTAAATGCAACTCCATCGCGAAGACGTCGATGATATTTTCATTGACAAACGTAAATATTTTTAAAACATATTCGCACGTATGATAATAATGGAAGACTACATAGGACAAATTGTTACCATCACGAGATATTCTATGACCTAATTGCATTACTGTTTTCTTTTTACACGTACTTACGGAAAACGTCAGCAGCAATTTTGTAAAAAGAATATCTTATGATAATGAAAAATTAATAATAGTCATTTCAGCCACGAAACTATCAATTAGTAAATATCCTGAAGCATATATCGTAAAAATATTTACTTGCTGCGCGTCAGTGAAAACATCGTCTATGACTTCTAAAGTGATCCTTTCGTCCAATAAAAATGGTCGGAAATTACTTATTGTTAGCATTACAGGGAAAGAGGAAAGTTATTCAGAACGCTGAAAAGGCAGACACAGATGTTAGTTGATCAAAAGTGTGACAGTCAGTAGAAAATACGATATCGAGTTAATCGTAATAGGTACCTACACATTGAGTAACGTGCATATTATACAATTAGAGAGATCATGCCTCGTGATTAGTACCGTGGTAAGGTTCACCTACGCGTTTTCTCGCGATTGTGCACTTCCTCTGAGATCGCTAGTTCACACGAGACGACGTAAAATTAAAGAAAAAAAAAAGAAACACTAACCGATTCGCAAATACGTAGTTTTATTTCATCTAGTATTGGTGCATTGTGACCGTGACGCCATATTCGCAGTAGTAACGGTCGATATTAGTCAGGCAGCTCGCGAATCGCTTTGAAGTCGAACACCATGAACATGATGATGTTTATTTAACTACTTAAAAACACCGAAAGACTCATAAGAAATAGAATATACGGAAATCATATATATCATACCATTGGCCATATACAAGTGAAGACAGAGAGTAGATACATTAAATATAGATGTTTTTACGAAACAGACGGAGCTGTGCTATCGATTTAAAAAAAAAAAATAGATTGTTAAGGAACAATAACCACCTGACGATCTAACCTTTTAGTTGGCACATCGCGAACCATGTTGTGAATCCGACCACATGGGGAATGCCGAATTCGTCTGATAAAAAAATAATCAGACTGAAAACATGTCGATATTACTCGAACCGAGTTCACGGAAAGAAACCAGTTCACAAAACAGTTTAATAGTGTCAAACAAATCTGGATTACTCGTCGATCTTACCTACAACTTGGCATGTACTGAAATTAAAATGTTAATACGTTTCAAGCCATCGCTGCCTGAATGTAAGTTAGGAAACATCGAATATTAAATTATGTATTATTGATAAACGTGAAGGTGGTAAAAGTTGTAACTTTAAATTCCGAACGAACTGTTTCCTTTCCGCAGAACGTGTTTAATTTATAATTCACTTGAAATTATCAGAGTGCACATTTTCGTAAATATCATCCGCGAGATCGAACCCTAATTGATTGATAGGTCAGAGCAGGTTGTTGGTAAACGTTTAAGGCCGTGGGTTCAAACAAACGCTTAGACTTGGGCAAACGACGATTAGGGGGGGACGTGTTAGTAAGCTGCGAAAGCACCGTAACCGAAGCCGATGGCCTACGATATTTCTCTACCTGGAACGAGAAGGTACGGTCCTTTCAAATCTTTCGCCTCTTTTGAGAGCAGGGCGGTGTTCGAATTCGGACAGCTACTGCTGCGAGCGACGGCGGGCGCGTAAGCGTCCACTACGCCGCGACGCTCCTGTAAATCTGACGTCAACAACGAATGCAAACCATATGTACAGTTGCAATCTGAAAACGTCGGATGTTTTTAAACGCGCGTTTAGTTTCCGTCTTTCTGGAAGGTCTGGGATTAGTGGTATAATGCATAAATAATAATAAAATACTTCAAATAATATACATAACAAAAGTGAGAAAACAAAACGCAGAAAATTAAAATAAATCATTAACGATGGGAACTAAAATAACGTAATAACAAACTCATAAGTAACTGAACAAGTACAAGAAATTGGGTCGGAATTTCATGTAGTATAATAGGAACGGAGATACCGTGGCTCAAAAGAGTATCGGCACACTTTTTAAAACGAATAACGTCTGTAATATTGAACTAAATAACATAATATTTTATGAGAGCCTAGAGAAAACATATGTTAACAATTTTTATTGATCGTAATGAGATCCCGAAAGTATTATGTTGTTTGGTTCAATAATAACAAAGTGATATCAATACTTTTTTGAAACACTAGATTGATCAATCAGAGGGGACGTTCAGATATACGTTTCATTGAAAGGATCGACGTACTTGTCCATTTCCGATCGCACACGTGTACTGTATTATTTGTAATATTTCAACGGCTGTCAATTAGTTATCGAAATCATTAATAAAAATCATCATTAAAAAACTTACTCTTGGAGGAGGAATGGTTCCGACCGATCTCGGCCAAGGATCTGATAATCGGTAGCCTGGACATGTTGTTGTCCTTGCGTCTCTCGTGCTGATGGCGGTGCCTCACGAGAAGAGCTTCCCTGACCTGATGATATCCGAAAAAATTCTCGGTTAAATGTTGCTCGTGAGAAGGAGACCTCCGATCGTACCTTCTCCCTCGCCTCGATTGGCAACGACCCCTTGTTGATCATATTATCTAGCACCAAATCAGCGACTTGTTCCAGGCTGATCGCCTCCATGTCGAGCATCACGGTCCCATTTAGCAGCAGGCTTCTTAATTCAAACAGAGAGTGCAAAGAGAGGGTCGCTACGTGAGGTTTGCTCCATCTGTTTCCACCCTCCTCGACATCCTCCTCGAATTTAATCCACCTGGACATTTTATTTAATCATCCTGCTGAATGCATTTAGAATCATTTGTTACAAATATAATGTAATAAGCATATTTCCCGATCTTTTTGTCATTTTTCACTTTCTTATTTTTTGTACTCGCGCGTGTCGGTTCCACGCTGCGCATCTAACCGATTGTTATATAAATTGCAAGATATTTCAATTCAGCCTAAATGGAAAGGATCAAATTCTGACTGTCACATCTTGTAAAATAGAGAGTAATAGAGAGTAACAAGAGAAGCTAAATTACCTGGCCGTTTCTTTCCATTCCATCTCATCGCCATCCTTGACGAGCTCCTCCATCTCCGAGAAAAGAGGATGCGACTCGTGTGCATCGTCACCGACTTCCTCGCCAAGGATGAACTGGACCCTCTGAGCCGGCGGTGTAACTGCAATTTGGTAAATGCAATTTCAGTTCGTGGAATCAGCTACCAATGATATTTTCGAGAAGAGGTATTAACAGATACAAATACAGGTACAAATAACGAAATAGAGGATACAGAGTACGTCTGATGAAATAATTTAGTTAACTGCCTGTGACGTCGAAGATCAAAATTAAGATGAAGAATACGGTCGAGTGGTTTCCAAATAAATATGACGTATGGTCCTGGGATGACCTCGAAATTCTGAGCAACCAAGAATTTCCAGGACATTCGAAATGATGAACAGCGAGAAGTGTACGTATCCATGTGAACAATAAGTAATAGAATTTCTGTGTTGAAAGAAGGGAGTGAAGACTCGATTTGAACTTTGAGAATGAGAGCCAATAACCTGGTGATTCGAGCAGTGCAAATCTTACATGCGCGATGATCAGTAAAACGCATGCATACCCCTAAGTAAGAGGAAAACACAGAGACAGTAATTTTCTATTTGCATTTAAATAATACGTGTTATTACATGTCTGAAACATGTTTTTAGTGTAATATGAATTAGACAGGGAAGAGAATGTCGTCATATCGCGAGTACCGGAAAAACATTTGTCGAGACCATTCGTCTGTTACAGCACTCGTTCTTTAATTACCTAACTGGCAACATTAAGAACCATAGTGACTTTAAGTAGGAAGTTTATACAATTACAAAATCGTAATAACAGTCAAACACTTGATACTAATTCAAATGTAATTGAACATAATAAAACGTTCTAATTAAATATAGAAATTACCCTAAGCCTGAATGCATGAATTATTGGAAAATATAAGACGTTAGGAATAATGTAAATTATTCTATAAGAAAGAATGATGATTGGAAATGAATAAAACCTTGGGGCGTTGAAATATGCCAAGAAAGAATATGAAAGAATGCGAATTATACGGAGAAAAATACAGGGAGAAGGAATCTCCACAAAAGCGTATGAATGACAGAAAATGAGCCGTTCATTTGCACTTATTCTATGAATTATAAAAGTTTTTTCATCGACTTTGAAAGTAGTTCAAATTCATTTATACTCGTCAAAAGGGCATTATTTTTTTAAGAATATTTATTATTCTAATTGGGTCGGAATATTATTAAATCCTTAAAAACATAAAAAAGATTATATTAGCATGTTATTATTATTCAATATTTTTAATATGTGAACCCTTAAATACCCCAATTTAAAATAAATGACTCACACATTGACAGGTATCAGTGAATTAGTCATATATGAGTTATAGCAAAGCTTTCGTTAACAAAAACAAATTCGGTTGGCTAAATTAAAAGAATGTTTACTTAAGATTTCGGCTTGCACTATGATTCTTAAATCCATCATTGTATACCGCAATAATACATACCGAAAAGCAAAGAGCCCCTTCCGGTTCGTGGAAAAATGTTCGGATAATTATCATTGACGCAACAACTACGTCCCGTCAACGTTTTATGTAATAACGATAAACGATGTAACGAGATACCGTGTATCGTGTACGTACGCAGACCGATTTGATCCGATAAATATTAATCTCCTCAGGGCTAAACCGAATTTAATTACCCGCGCGGCAAATATCCTACGCTAAAACCTTGATGATACTCCGCGCAAATATCTTTCGTTTACATTGATCCGGCGAACTGATCAATTGATTAAGCCCGATTCCTAGAATATATCCGTAAGCGGTACGAACGGTCTCTTGATAGACATGGATAACATGTAAGTAAGAACATCGAATGTATGTGTTTTTTTTCATCTCTTTTTTCATTTGTTGGGCTTACGTATCATCTCGCCGTCAGGATCACAGATGCTAGACAGTCGACTCCTTCGAGTCATCAGCAACTGTCCTGAAACGTCAACGACACAACAAACGTGGATTGGAATGGAACGCATACAATCCTGCTCCTCCACTTATTCTCTTAATATCAAACTTCCGAAAGTCGCCGATGAAGCTTTTCGAGCCGGCCAATCAAAACCGTGTCCTCGAACACGAAATTAATAAGAGACTACCCGGTTATTTAATACCAGACGCAAATAGCTTTCGCCCGACAAAATTTCAGATATCGATTGAACGAGAAGGAGAATGCAGCTCGCAGCATCCTCGTCTCAACGAATTTAATACGTCAAAAGATCTCGATACCAGTCCGTGGTGACTATTGACAGAAACTAAATGGGCACAAGTATTTTTGTCAGTTGGTTTGACTTGTCATTTAATTAAGATTGGATTCAATCGCGTAAAACTCATATTACTACATTCCGGAATGTCGCCCCTATCTGATGGAAATTGTTATTATCTAACAAATGGATGGTATAATAAATTCATAATGTTCATTGCAATGTTTATGGAACGGTATAAAGGGGTGAGCGACCAGGTAGCATCTCGCGAGGTCTCCAAGGCTCGATATCGGTCACCCCGTTGCGAACAGTATGCCAGAAGTAGGGTGAACAGCCAGAGAAGTTCGTGACAAGTGGTTGGCTGGCTGCCACATACCGTTCAATAAATGCTGCAAAGTGCAACATACCATGGAGAAACGCTCACACGCGCGTTTCCACGGCGGCTACTGACTACTTGTACGCTAATGGGAAGTGAACACCAATACGTCAGAGTCGTTGTCAAAGCTGTGTTCAAGCGACGCGTCGTTTCATACTTCTTTTTATCTCGTGGTAAAAGCTTTGCACTCGCATCGGAACTCCTGCGATTCTCGTGTGATTTTTTATTAGGCAATATGTAATTTAATTTTGCTTATACTTGTTGCTACTAAAAATGATTTTCCTCCGTTTAGATAAAAATACTTCTTCATGCGTCTACGTGTAAGGGGGTACATTTTTTGCCAAAGGTTTAAGGAATTTCTCTAGTGAGTTTCGACATGCGTATTTGAAGTCTCGAGTTTCGAGTGACGCATTCTTTGACGGGTTTGAGCAAAATCTTTTCGAACCCGTAGAGTCGCACGAGAGCGATTAACTCAAGTCGAGTTCGCCGCGGAAGCACCTACTTTAACCTCGAAAACTCGTGACCTACAAGAGACGTTTGTCTCTCGGTTTCTATTCGTGGTTGGTTATCGATCACGTAGCTCGAGCTTCGAATCTCGTTCGTCACATCGTACCCTTTTTTTCCCCCAAAAGGGAAAAACAAACGAGCGAGATTAAATTCAGCAGAGTTCACTGATTAATCATCTTCTTTACCGCTGCAACTTTCGTAGTTCAGATAGAATTATAAAAATTGAGGTAATACAAGAAGGCCTGAGACGAAACTAGGACGTGAATTGAATTCAATAAAAAATGACAGTACCACGTAAACTTATATGGATCCGCGGATATCTCAATTAGCAAATATTTCTTAAGGACACAAACTCCAGGCAGGCAGAATATCAATTTACCACCAAATTGGTCAAAAATATGGATTTGCACTATTAGATTCTATGTCTTTATTTCTCAGGGTATCAAGAGGAAATTCGATTTAATGATTAGCTTGAGTTACACTCAAACCTGGTTTTGCCATTACTTAATAAGACTAATTTAATAAAATAATTGTGATGCAAATAGTTAGTACGTTAACTTCTCTCGCCTGCAATTATGCCCTCCAGGTACTAAAGAAAACGGATGCATACACAGTCAGACATGTACAAATGCCCATTAGTAATAATGGACGTGTATAATTATTGTTACTGTTCTTTAGATTTTAAGCATTTCCATGCTAGGAGATATTGTTCTGAATAAAACAAGGAGCAGAGTGCTATTTTAAACTAAAGATTAAATCACATTTTATTTTCGTTTTCTGAGCATAGTATGGATTCATATTTTGCATTAATTTTGACTGCTTGTCTGTAAAACGAAGTAAGAGCAAGTCAAACATACACTAAAAAATATTAAAAAACTCTTGTGACTATCTTAACTCCTCAGTTACGTTGATAGTATTGTTATTATACTACGTTCAATCTTTCTTCTCACAAGTTCGAGACTCCGAGAAACCCTAACTCGGTTCCAGATAAAAGTTACACATCAGGGGAGATAGAATAGCCTTAGAACGAAGATCAATATAAGTAAGCAAGCTACGCGCTATGCGGACCACAATCCTGTGGGAGCGGAACGCGGTGAAGGGGGATTGCGACAGGAAGGGTAGAAAGTGTTTCCAAACTTGACGAATGGATAAAAGGCGACGTAAGAGAAGAAGAACTTACTGGGCCTCTCGTTGTCGACATTTTCCTTATCGACACTGTACGTTTGACGTTGGGCGTGATGGTGCTTGTGATGACGACGATGTCTCCTTTCGCCGGGCAGATGCACGCCCACGTACACGGTGTGCGCTCTGTGACCTGGAAGCAGATGAAAGAGACACGTTCACGTCATTGGCTTTCGAATCGACGTGTATTCCCCTGGACTCTCTATGATTACCGATAACAGAGTTCATTCCCATACCCGCGGCAGACAGAGGAAGAGAAAAAGGAGACTAGTCTATATTTTATTTACTTCCAATTGGTAGAATTTCGAATCCGTCGAAATAACATAATACCTTTTTAATAGTCTCGCAATATTTTCAAAATTCTATACAATTTATCTAATATAATGAAAGTAACGAAAGTAAATCATCAAAGATAGTTGCTGACTGTCAAAATTTCAATGCTCCGTCATTGTTTTTATGTAAGGGCTCATACAACCTTAAATACAGCATTCGGTGCAAATTTTCTGGTTAATCCGAATCGACTCGGTCGATCATGTAATGTCGACGGGTCAAGATCACGCTGCGCCGGGGACAGGTGACCTCGGGACTAGGGTTCAATTCGTGCACGTTGCCGAGCGAAAGTCTAATGATTTTCGAAGCACCGTAAGCTTCCTAGCTCTGTGTGCAAACACGGAAGCCCAATCCGGCTGACCCAGAGCCGGATTCGTGGAAGCGCGAAAAAAAACCGTCTAACGAACGCCGATGAGAAAACGAAAGGAGAGATGTGTACCTTCGAAATCTTTTTCGGTGTAAGATTGATGAGTGATCCGAGCACCGGGATCTGTCGGAGCCTCGTCGTCACCTGTCCCACCTGCGTGGGTCACGCCGCCTCCACCCGGCTGCATCCACGGTCTAAAAAAAAAAAATTCATCATTCGAACACGCGTGAAATATTGCCCATTAACATTTAGAGTCAAAAGATAGAATAATTATCTCGATTAATGATTCATCTATGTACACTGTACAACCAATCTATTCTAAAACACTTATTATACTTGTTATTTTTTCTTAAACAGTTGTTAATGCTTATGAAAACAAATTGTCATAGACAAAAATTGTCTAAAGTTTGTAAAGGTTCATTCAGTATTCTTAAAAAATCCGAAGAATATTTGTAGCATTGATAATCGAGCTACGCGGGCTATTAAAGTGAATTTATTCACGTTTTACGGTATCAGGAAGCGGGGAGGAAACACGTTGACCCGCCACAGGTATACAGCGAACTCCTTTTCGGAGATAATATTTTTGAAACTCGTTATCAATCCGAGAACACGATAGCGACTAAGCCGGTTGTACTCGTGACGCTCGTATATATAGATGTATGGTACCGACCGGCGCGGCGGATTCGCCGCGAAACTGACCGATAACGTGTAAATTTGTTCCCCTGAATTCGCGTTTGTTTCATGTCAGCAGCAGCGAGAAGACACGCGGCGACGCTCGACTACGAGGGAAAAACGGACGCGTGGGATCTCGTGGAATAATTCGCGGATGGTGCGTCCGCTTCCCGACCGCACACGCGATTTTATAATACATTAAACTTCCTTGACGAGAAGCACTTACGTGTATTTTCTCGCTGAGTTTATACGTATCTCTTCAATTTTTCACGTACCGTTTGTTTGCGATTAATTGTAGATCGCAGATTTTTGTAAAAAATTAAATAACTGTAGTATCAGTTAGAAATCTGTATAGTAGTTACAAGTCCTTTTCGTGATTTAAGAATTTTGAAGTAAACTCTATTCTGCATATTACTATACATTCTTCTATATGTTCTATATATTCGATTTTCTCATGAGATCGAATGCTTTACAAGTTGCATGCATGTTTTTTTGAAACACATTCGACAAACACATTCGTTGTTTATTCCTTAGTAGATGATACTAATCTAAATATCTTAGTGCATGTAAATATCTTAGTACATGATACAACGTGCATTTGTATTTGCGATTACTCACGTAAACGTGTCATTAAAATTCGACTATATGTTTCATGAAACACGCGAACAGACAATTGCTTATCAACAGTTTCGAAGTAATTGAGAATAATGAAACTCACCCTTGCATGTTATTCCCGACGATTTTAATTACACAGATTCTATTTTAACTGCGTTCAACTGTCACAAATATTAGAGAACGTGAGGGGCCCAGCCTCTTCTCTGGTTTGTACCACGACTAACAGTCATTTTCACGGAACAATGGACGTAGG
>SHCU01000040.1:495220-515353 GCA_004307685.1 Ceratina australensis | reverse complement strand
TAAAAAACGACGTTCAATACGTTTCAACGTAATACCTATCCGAAATGGTTAACAGTTCGCTGGAAGTCAAAGGAAATGAAAGTCGAATGATCTTTTTCACTCGAACTTCAGTAGCGAAAGAACACGTCAGGTTGGGTCAGAATAATAAAACTACGAACGCATACGTATTGTCATTATTGTCAGTGGGGAAGTTGTCGAGATTAATCATGAAGAATGGCGTCCGAAATGATTCAGACGCAGCGCGTGACCAGATAATTTTTTTGCATGTTACGTAACTGTTAACTGTGCAGTGCTTTTCCATTGACTATCGAGCGAAAGTATGCTATCAATATATATATATATTTATGCATAGAAAATGAACCAGTCACATAATAATATATATATATTTATGCATAGAAAATGAACCAGTCACATAATATTACAAAGAAGCTTTAGGAACAAAAATAAAGTAATCACATTATATTCGTAAATTGTTTTAAATGTTATACGACAAAACGATCATAAGTTTTATGCGTTGCCATGTTGCAAACTAGTCATAAATGGCAATATATAATCAACAATTCACACCTGTTTCCTCTGTTCATTGCATAATTACATCCTATCAGCGTTGGACTATGTTTCTACGAAATACCAGTACATCTCAATCAGACGTTGTAACGGTGCGAATTAACCATAGTTAATCCTTTCTCGTTTGACGTCGCACATTTTTTCCGTCGATGATACCTGTCAATATCTAATGTGCAACGTCTCAGATAAGTATCAGCGCACTCTTCAAAACAGACTAAATTTCTTAATCTTGAACCGAACAACATAATCTTTTATGAGACCATAGAAGACCGAGTTTATCATATTAATGAACAAACAAGTTTCATTAAAATTTTTATTGGTCAAAATGAAGGAAAAAGTAAACGTTGCATTCTGAATTGATAATAAATAAAAAATTACGATTTTTATAAAACTTTATACTTAGGTCTGTGTATAAACGAGATGCTAGAGAACCCAATAAAAATTTTGATTTTTGAGCTTCTCTTTGATTTCTACACGCACAGAAGTCTAGTAATTCCTGCCGAGCATGAAACAGTTCGGTAAACAAGGTTAATGATTTTCAAACAGAATCCGGTTACAGTGTAAGCGTAACGAAACCTGAACGTCCAAAGGGGGTAGGCTGTCTAATCGAGGCCGATTACCGGAATGTCAAGATCGTGACAAACGTCGAACATGTCCGAAAATTAGCCAGCCGCCAAGTGGATAATTACCGCGCCATGATTATCTTCTGCTGCGTTCTACCTATACATATACCTATGGTAACGCGCTTGCACGTAGTTTTACATAATAGAACCAGGCCGCCCCGTTCCCCCGGTCGTAGTCACCGCGCCGCGTCGGCAAAGGGAGAGTGGTATAATAAACGAGGGGACAGACAAGATAATTGTTTAATTGTTGGAGGTCACCGGGTGTCCGTCGATGATAAAATTCTCGACGCGGATTAGCGTGCACGCTTCCGCGGTTGTCTGTTTATCGTCGTTCCTTAAAAAATGCCCCTTTTCATTCGAGTATCTCCGTAGAGAGAACTAGTTAACACGCGTACGTTAGAACTTGAAAATTAGGCACCTATTTGCCCGTCGAATACTGGGAGTGTAGACTTTTTATCAAAATTAACAGCAATTGTGAATGGACACAATGGGATGTACTGACAAGTAGTAAATGCGTGAATCCTTGTAGCATCTATTTTTTTTTTTTTAATTTAAACAACATCGTCTACGAAGCTTGTGAGTCACGTAGCCCGCGTACCGTGCATTGTGGGCCCCGCGGCCGGTGCGACTAATTGGGACGTAAAAGTATAATGATCGAGATAAAGGTCCGTTGCTGAAGGAGCGTCCAACGGAGCGGATGCACCGCTCGATTTGTGGGCTACGCGACGAGGATTTCTAACGAGAATGTCGATACTCTGCCAACTCCTGCCAACAATCCCCTCAATTGCTGGAGCCGGAAACTGAGGGAATCGTACTGCAGAGCGAAATGTCCTATTTTATTCAATTTCTTCATTTTTATTCTTGCATACTTCACTATTACACATTTTCATATTCTATTTCTTTTCTCTGCCATTATGTAAAAACATTGAACACGTAGATCTTGGGTAGATATAGGTAAATTATAGTCCACTTTGTTTTAGAATTATGATATATCTAAAAATTTTAGGTTTTGTATCCTTGTAGACTGTAATTGCAGTACGTCTCAGATTGCGTCTGACAATTTTCTTGATTAATCGCTTCCACTACAAATCTTAAACCACTATGTAACAAAATAGTATTATATAAGAAATTTGTTTTAATATCAGCTATTATAATATCTTACAGAACAAAAGAAGTGTTAAGAATCTCTGCTTCCTAAGGAATTAAAAATAATTATCTTCCTGTCTCTCATTAATATTGCTGTCTCAAAATGACGTATTTATCATACTTATATTGTCTCAAACTTTATTTTTTTAAAAGCGAAAGTTTTGAAACATGCGAAGTTTCTAACTTTCATTATCTCGATATTTGCTAAAAGAACTGTCATAAAGGTTGCATGTTTTTAAATGCTATTTTCATTAATACCTTTGTTAATAGCAATTGAAAGAAAACTTAGGAAATAGTGGAATAGTGAGGTGCAAAGCGTTTTACGAATTTGTTACAGAAACAAATGACTGGCGAACAGTATTAAATTTGTGATAATAATGATAATTGAATTTGCGCTGATACATATCTAATAAATGCACCCTAACAATTGCATCCTAACGTAAAAAAAATAATTATAATTTATGACATTTATGTTTTCCATAAATAATAGAAATTTTATTTTATGAAAAACATTGACAGTAATATATACAAGTACCATTATGGAGATTTCTACATAGAATTTCAAATTTTCATTTTTCGTAGAGTTTATAAACTGAATATTGAGTTTAAGTCATTTTTGCAAAAGTAACTAAGTAAAAATATGTCAAAAATCAATCGTTGAGCGTCAAATGCATGAAAAGAAGTTAGGTACCAGTTTTTCCAGACTAAATGAGACAGATCAGATAGGATGACATCGACGGCTCGCGGGAAAGCGTGTTTTAACATTGAAACACTGTTATTCACACGTGTTGGCGAGCGCACGAAGAATCTTTCGCAACGTACCGCGTTGCGTAAAACATTTTCAAGATTATTGTAGAACACATGACACTCTACTGGTTTGTGTACTTTAAATTTGGAAACGACAGAAATAATTGAATATCATGAGCAAAAGTTCTTGACAATTTCTACAGTATTGCCACCAATAAGCGTTCACGCTTCGAGAAGTGTGCATTAGTGAATCCTGTGCAACTGCCTCTCGTTTTCTTCTTTCAATTCTAAAAACGAAATAACGGAATGATATACGGAAGGTGAAACCTGCATCATTTTTAGACCGCGATTATATAAATTCTGATTTCGCATAAAAGTCAACCGTGTTGACACGTCGATCTCAAGTCTGGAGGCCTCGCTTTTTTGATTCTATCTACCGTACACAACGGCATTGGGAACATTAATTCTCGTCTGCATGTTATTTACTCTTTTTTTCTTACTGTTATATTTCTCGCACGCGTAAAACACCACGATAAAACACGCTCGCGAGAGGCTCTGCTCTATTTGCCATGTTAAACGTTATTAAATCATTCTTGAGTGCATGATGTTTCACGTTTGTAGATAACTTGCGAGCCGACAAAAAATGTATGACGAATTGATCATCGGGAATGGCCAACGGTAAATATAAATTAAGAGATAAAGTTTCACCGTAATAGACTATGTCGTTAAGAAACGGTAAGTGAATTCCACGTATCAAGAAAACCAAGTAGAAATACTTACGAAATATTCTTATCGAACGATTTCGTAAGTCAACGTTGAGCTGCCGTTCGATAACAAAGGGCTCTGGCATAGTTAGTAATAATATGTAAAATGCAAACGATGAAGATAAACGATGCACCGAAAATCGGCCACGAGTAAATATTGACAAAGGCTCCTTTCTATTGCGATAACGGTGAGGTTAAAGTGCACCGTACAGATCATCTTTATCCCGGTCGTTAGTTTTATCGAGAATCAACGAAAAATATGCAGTCTGTTATCGCTTGCACGTGGATTGCTCATTCGTTTCCTGGTCATTCTAGGCAAGCACGTCTACATAACGAGAAGATAAGACGTCTCGCGGTCGGTTTCATTATATCGCATCGTAAGTTGGCGATAAATCGGTACGAAAGATACGTGGTCACGAAACGGCCCTCAGGGTCGTTGAAATTTGCATCGTGCTACCACGTTACGTACTCACGCATTTCCCAATTCCTCGTATCAAGTCTACAGTCCTTCAGCGACGCGACGCGACGCTCACGCGTCAGCTGATCTATCTATTCTAATCGCTAATTTAACATGAACTCTGATATGCCAGAATACCACGTCAAGTTTCATCGAAATCAATGCGCGAGTTGTAATCTCGTTGCAAAACTCCGCGAGATTGCTTTTCATTAAATCCAGCTACATTTGCACGTAGTTAGAATACAAAAATTCACTGCAGAGTAACAGGAGTCAGCAGCGTTGAACGAATCACTGACTCCGATTAAAATCAATGTTTTCCAAAAGGAATCTGCGCCTTTATTTCTGGTGAGATAGAAATCACGTCGTACTTGTCAAAGCCGAAGCTCATGCCAACGGTTAATCCGGTGTCCAGGGAAGCGAATAAACCTCAGGAATTTCTCCGTGGGTTTAAGTAGTCCAGGTCGCAGCTAGTCAGACATTCTTCGTAATATATAGTGCGATACCCATGCACGGATTTCGGTAGGAGTTCGCAGTGGCAGTGGTAATGTAAATAAATACGTAGGCGTGGGTGTGATCCTCTCGCAGCTGATGTGACAGCACCCAACGCGAAGCGGCCCGTCGCGGCGGGGCCACTCTCGAGACTCACAGGTAACGTACTCTGTACTACACGACACGCTACACACGCACTTATACAAGCGGAGGTCTAAGCAGCGCGATGATCGCCGATCGACTGTTTACTACGCACGGCTGACACGGCACGCCGCGTGTTTGTACTTCGTGTACAGTACCGTGTACCCGTACTCGAAGGCCTCTTCTATGAACGATCGAGAGATGCCTGTCCACGCGCACCTCATCAAGCAACAAAATATTTATTTACCCCGGTTCTTAAGTTTTACGAAATATTAAAGTGAACAATCGATTAAGACCTGAGTCCGAGAAACGCTCTATGATGGGCATGCAAAATGCTTTCTAATGAACAAATGATAAGTTATTTGTAAAAAAATGAATCATCGAGGTCATGATATTGTAATGAATAGTCAACGAGAAGTCTCTTGTATCCTCAATGCTTTAGAGCTACGTCCATATCTACGATCTAGACACATGCTACATGTATGCACGTATTTATGAGGACGAAACGCTTCGTATCCGTTCCGTTTTATGTTAACTGATAAAAAGCATTTCAGGTATTTTGATCAGTGGATTATGTACTAATACCGACTTGTTTTTCAGATTTTGATGGTGAAAAAATGTAATACATATAAAAATTGATAAGGTCAAAGTGCGTTCACTTCTCATAGCAATTGTAACATAAAAATTGTTGTTATTTCCTATTTTACACATTTATCTGGATATGAAATTTCTCACGGCTACGGGATGAAAAACAGCATATCTGAATCTGCCTTGAAGAACGCTTTCCCTTTCTCGCGAACAACTTCTTTTCAAGGCGGTCCTTTCCGAAGTTGTGAGTCGACACGAAAACTTTCGGAAATCGACTTACGAATCTTCCGAACATCTCACCGGAACAATTTTCAAACCCTTCGTAAGGGAGCTGGTTCTTTTTCCTTCAAATGTATTTCCCACATTTCTTATCGCTTCATCATCGTGCGATGCTGCTGAAAGTTACTTTACTTAAATTTATTTTTTTTGTTTGAACAGGCTATCACTTTTGCTCTACGATAAAGTACAGGAAAAAGAAGTCAATAACGTGCTCCACTTTTTGAAAAGAATGTTCTTCTTTATGTATACCAATATATTTTATCTCACGTTGTACGATAAACGAAGAGACAAATGTTACGTTATTTCGATCATTGAGTTCACGAGCTTAGCGTAGATATATTGAAACGAAAAAATAGACGTACTGTATAAAGGTAATATAGATAAGGTGAAGTGCAAATAAAATGCGGAACGTATTTCAAATCCATAATCAATTGGGTAAGCGGAAAAGCGTGCTTCTCTGACGGACGAGAGACTTCGAGGATCCATTTAGGCGTTTCGCGATGAGAATCGGTCCTGTAAGCATCGGCACGCGTATTGTGTAAATAGACACAATCAATTGTTGATTTGATTCGCAAACGTTTGCGCAGAAGAATTCATATTGACGATTTTATGTTTGCGCGCTCTTTGCAGCTCTTTGTTAACCCTTCGTCAAACAACGGATCCCTGCAGCTTACAATTCTCGTTTTATCAAAAAAAACTGCGAAACGCGTTCTTTCCACGAAGTATCCCCTTATCACGAAACGTACATAGATACAGCTTTGGACAGCGATTCTGCCGAGATGAAAAAGTTCACAAAGAATAACAAATATGTGCTTTACTTTTCACTGCTGGATTTTGATCAAATTTTCACGTTTCCGCACAAAAATAACTTGATAATTGATGATGCATACACCTATAAAAAAAATGAAGCATGCATTTATTACTCTTCTTGACTCTTGTACCTCTAGAAAAAATTAGTAACTTGCCATGAATCATCGTTCCAAGCGGTAGCTGAGTGAAAAGTTAATTTCAGTCTGCGAATATTACAATTAGGACATTTATGTATTTAGATTCACCGATGCATTTTTTTTTGCCCGTTTCTTTCTTTCGTACAACGAGAGCTAAGCAATTTAATTGTGGGTCAACAACATTCTTCTGCGGTTGCAGAAAGCTAGCATTAACCGTTGCCGAGGCCTCGTTCCAATCTACAAATATCGAAAGAATCGTGTGAAAACTGGCCGAAACCAGAGCCAACCAGTAAGCGTCGATTCCGACCGGGATTACTCGCGCGTGCGATCGGACAGGTGATTATTTGCATGAAACGCTAAGCAGCCGATGTCGCGCCACACCGCGCTCGTCTCACGATTGGCGAGATGTATTGCAAGTAAAGGTGGTTAGCCAAAGGTGGGGAAGTACGTCAACTGCGCGCACGCGAATTGCTTAGTCTCTTAGTCAGTATCGGGAACGCTGATAATCATCGGCAAAAATAAAGTAGCCAACACTCCGCGGCAAAACACGACCCCCTGTTGTCGTTATTAAAGAAAAATTCGCTTCAATTAACAGGTAGCTCGCTTTCGCGTTAAGTCGGTATTAAAGAAACACTTTCAACAACTATGAAAGTAACGTAAAGTTATTTTATAATAATAATGATTTATTGAATAAGATATTGTGTATTCAAAACGAATGTTATCCCTATAAACGTACATAAATGTACTATATCTTCAGCATTGATCCTTTTTGTGTTTTCTTTAAAAAAAATATCACGTTCGCAGTTATATGCAACATTTGTTTTACATACGGTTCTCAAAAATTAGATGTTGAACCCAATTGTCTTCTTTTTTGCTTCAGTTGTCAGTGCATTCTTTCTGTTGCTCTTTGTCAAATATTTGATATCATAGTCACAGCTACCATCACTGAACCATTATACTAATACAATCAAATAAACAATAAAAGGAAATGGACAAATGATACATATAAATTTTCTTTTCACAGCGATTATATCTGAAGGATTGAAAGTCAAATATATTTAATATAACGTGTACATATACGAGTTAACTGTATTCCACATTGTACAGGCTCCCACCGTCATAAACCATATTCAATTATCATCCATTTGAACTTGTATTGCCTACTTAGCGCTAATCAACATCTAATTCTGTTATAAACGACACGACGTTATGTTAATTGGAAACATAGATTGATAGAATAGTTTTCTTTGTTGCTATCAGTGGATTAGGCTTATAGTTTGATAAGAGATTGGATGAGGACATTAATCGCCACTAAGTGGTGTATAATATAATACATATGTGAATGCCTGGTCAAAGAGATACTCCATGAAATATATTTATTATTAGTAGGAGTAATAGCACTATTTATTCAGCATAGCTTCAGTGATGTGTTTCATGTGTAATAAAAAAAAGTCTTAAAAATACAATTAATGTTAAGTTGTATCTGATAGGTGATAAAAATGCCTATTACTCGAGTGATTAATGAGACACTGAACGGAAGAAAATTGAAAATAAGATAGAAATTCTGTTGGCTTATATTATCGTTATGACATTTGTTTATTGATATCATATTACATCGTATTTCGTAAGAAATAAAAAAGACAAGATTAAAACGAATATTACATAAGGACATACGTATAAAAGATGTGTGAATAAGAAATATTTGATTAAATGTTGCTTTTGTTTTTACTAAACATTTTTGGAAACTCAGTCTATTCTATTGGTACTTCGATAAAACACAATTTTTCAGATATTTTAATAAGACTAGTATGAAATAATTCTGGGTGACAACTGTCCTCGATTCATTCTATAAAAATCTCATTCTTTGATCCGCCATTGTAATAGAAACGACAATAATGAATGCGTACGTGAGAATGCAAATATATAAATCACATGTTTAACAAAATGGACAAAACGATGATAAGTTTAGGTTTGTTGACATAAACTTGAGTCAATATCTACTTACATTTCTAGTTACTGACACTAAAATATTGTGTGCTAAATAGAAATATCATCAGCCATTTAATTCTTTGCAACATTTACATTTTCACGTACATAGTGAAACTCAAAAGTGAGGAACTACTTTTGAGACTTACTGTGTACATCTGTCATCGTTTGATGAAAGTAAGGATACTCACCCTCTAATTCACTATAAGACTGGAACGTCCTTTGACTGGGAGATTTTTGTCGTTGACGCTGTCGCGTTCTATCAGACAACCCGCATCACACCCAATTAAAACAAGGTTCGAGATCTCGATCACTTGTTCACCAGAAGCCACAATACTTGCGATTAGGAATTCATTTTACGTTCTACATGGACGCGAAGTCGCAAGCTAGAATCAGAGAACGATACAGCTATGGAGACGATAACGCGACGAGGCTACTACCCGCGATTTAATTTATCATATGCTAACCCAGAGATAACAAAAAAAATGGAAAGGGGAAATTAAGTCGGACGAAAAGTGATAAAGAAATTTGTCTAACCCTACCACCTTCTTTGCCAAAATCCACTCTTCCAATCACTTCCGATCGAGACGTAAAACAATCGTCCGCCTCGCCCTTCGTTCGCGATACTTCACCAGCAATTCTTGTTTATAATCCAGCTTAATCTATTTTACCTTTAACAAAGGAGATTCGATTACATCAAAATGAGATCATTTTTCAGATTGCAATTCTATTATTTATTTTTTGTACGCATCACATGTTTGAGCAGAAGCCAGTAAGATTAGATAAAAAAAAAGAAATATTTGCGAGCATTTAATTTTAAACAAAACGATTTCCTTTATCTCGCACAGTCGTTTAACATCGGTCTAAAGCATTTTAAAGCTAAGTACGATACTCAGCGAATGTTCAGTTCTTCAAACATCTCACTAAAGGAGATCAACCCTTTTTTTGAGGGTCTTGAATGGTTGACGAGCTGGACGTTCGTCGAGTAAGATTACGGCTTAATAAGCGTTCCATCTTCTATGTAGAAGCTCTTAACTTTAAAAACGAATTAAAGTTTTCGTTCAGAGAAGTTCGAGTTAAGATTGTCAGGACGAAGAAGGGAAAATTCCAGTCACTCTAAGATCGAGCATCCTGACAGGTGTCAGACCGCGAACCGATTAGAAGGAGAAAGAGTCAAACATCGAGAAAGTTTAACGCGCTAGACCTCTAAACTTCTCTCCGGGTCGCAGCAGGGCGTCATCATTCTTTGGGACCGGTTTAAGAAGTCTCGGTTAAACAACGAATTGTCGGCCGATCGGAAGAATAGTCGGAGATGAAAAAATGGCTCGAACGTATGTATGCGAGTAGTCGTTGAACCCTTAAGCGATATAGCTCACTGCACCGAGGAGGGCTCGAGCGTACATGCGGCGCGTATCCGCGGCGCGAGCATACTGCTGCTCGCGGACGTCGGAAGCAATTCCAACAGTTCCAACCCTCTTCGGTATTGATCCACGTGGACTTGCTCCGACTCGTCTCCTCCACCAGCCTCACCGCCTCTTCGGGCTCGAACCATCCACCGACCGATGGCTACCGATCCATTCACTCCAAACTCTCTGTTAACACCTTTGCTACTTCTCCCTGCGTTATCGGTGCTTCCTTACTGGTAGATCAGTTTCGATAGTAATAAGAGAACTGTCACAAAAATATGGATATGTAGTAATCGCGAATTGTTCATAAATGCTCGGAGCGACAATCTCAGATGACATAGCTGAATTCAACTGATTTTACAAAATTAGTTTTTGACATTTTTTATTACTATTTTTTTGTACCCTTAATATTATTGCAGGGTGACATTCAAGGGCACAACGTAAGATGAGAAATAACATTTGTAGAGATAGAAACGTAACCCTCTGGGTATTTTTCCGTGTAAATGTCTCAGTTAAAGGAGAAAATAAATAAAAGATTCGAGCGCCTGGCTACACGTAGTGTCGTGAGATAAGGGGTGTAAAATTTGCGATCGTTCTCGGTGGATGAGTCGGAAGTTAGAGGCGGAGGGATCGTCGCGAATGTAGGTCGTTGGCCCATACCACCCATGCGAAAACATCACTGAGGCGTCGACTGTATGATACAATATGTATATACTACTGGAGGTAGCTTCCATATTTCCATGTATTTCAAAACTGTAGAGCCTATAAAATCAGAGAAATATAATTTAACTATGTGTATATACATAATATATATATACACTTTTCACAGCACGAGATTGCCCTCGGCTTTCTCCTTCAAATTGCTTCAAACACATCATTTACTGACAAGTGACAAGTAAAGGGGATGTGCCGTGAAAGGGAGACAATATGCAGCTAGACATTTCCATTCCGTCTACACGTTTCATGCTTAAGAAATTAATTCCGCAAGTAAATATATGACCTAAGATGTAATTGAACACAAATAACGAAACTTATTAATTCTATGCAGGAAAAGTTGCGTAGCTCGTTCTCTTAAAATTTTACGAACGGTTCAACGTTCAACTTCCTCGAAAACAAATTTTTTAAAAGATTAAATTCTTTTCGATTGACTTTACCAATAATGCATTATTGCATAAAACAGATAACGTGCGAACTCAAATGATTGATTTCTCAATTTTGTAATGATGGAATGAGATAAAATATGTATAATGTATAAAATTTAAAGTTGTAACAATCATTTTCGAAGCGACAATTGTTTGACTTCGTGTTTCCTGCTTTTCGGTGCTGTACATTCTAGAGGGCGTCAAAAATCGTATCTTTTATCACAAAACTACATTACCTTCATCTTATGGTAAGTGGTCAGATGAATTTGCAATACTCTACTGTTTTGTGAATCAAATCAAACAGAAAATCAATATTATATATATCGGGAGAGATAAATGACGCTTAATAATTAAACATTACTAAATATTTTTAATAACGCTTTATTTTAAAGCTCTAAAATAATCAAATTAAATTTGATTAATCTTTAACCACCAATGTCAGATGTTTGTTCAACAGCATAGATAGAATCATAAAATAGATTTGTATTTACGAATAATTGCATTCGTATTGTGCAGTATATCGATAACTCTTCATTTATATTTTATATTTGTCAATGAACTCGAATTGGACAAGGCATATTTTGCAATTTATGCTTCACAGTTGGTATATTCAACTGATGAAAGACATCCAAGGTATCCTTTACGAACTGATCCATCATGACTCGAGTATGTTTTGGTGTTGGAGCTAGCCTTAATTTCTCTTCTCCTTTTCGAACAGTTGGATAATTGATCGCTTGAACATAATGTCCTTTTTCTCTTATCAATGAATCAGCCACTTGACTACATAGCAATGGATCTCCGATCTGAAAAGTATTAAAGAATAAATACTAATATTAAAAACATTCAAAAGAAGAGAAAACTTACTTTTATTGGAATTATATGCGAAGGCGATGGTTCTAATGGAAGTCCTGCAGCACTTAAAATTGACTTCATGTAAGCTACGTTATCCTGATGTGCTGCTCTTAATGCCCTTCCTTCATCCGAAGCCAAAACTTCAATGGCTGTCAAAGCACCATAGAGAACAGTCGGTGGTAATGAAGTCGTAAAAATGAAACCCGCCGCATAACTCCGTATCATATCTATTAATTTTGTAGTGCCAACAATGTAGCCACCGACATTCCCAAATGCCTTCCCTAGAGTCCCAGATATAATATCCATCTTATGAAGTACCCAATCTCTTTCACCGATACCGGCACCTGAATATCCATATAATCCAACGGCGTGAACCTCGTCAATAAAAGTTAGAGCACCATATTTGTGAGCGACATCGCATAATTCTTCTAAGGGACATATGTCACCAGTCATCGAATGTACCGTTTCAAAGGCCACAATTTTTGGCATTTTTTTGTCTGCTTTGGAGAGCAGCTCTTCCAAATGTTGTACATCATTATGCCTGAAGATATGCTTCGGGACTCCACTGTTTCTTATTCCCTGAATCATGGAAGCATGATTCCCAGCGTCAGAAAATATATGACAGCCAGGCAAAAGTTTCGCTAAAGTAAATAAAGTAGAATCGTTGGCAACGAAACAGGAAGTGAATAGCAGACCAGCCTCTTTCTGATGCAAGGAAGCAAGTCTTTTCTCCAGCATCACGTGTCCCATAGAATTTCCAGATATGTTTCTTGTTCCACCAGCTCCCGCACCAAACTTATCTAATGCCTCTCTAACAGAATCTGTCACTGCTGGGTGTCGTGACATTCCCAAATAATCGTTAGAACACCAAACAGTGATTGGTTTCTCACCCCACGAATACTCCATAGCAGTTGGAAAATTCTCTGCTAACCGATTCACTTTCTTAAAGACCCTGTAGGAATGATCTTCCTTCTTCCTCATAATTTGTTCATGGAAAAATTCCTCATATGGAAAATTTGAAGTTTCCTTTGATTCCACGGATGACACATTAATTATGTCTTCCTCTACTATAGGACTGGCCACTTTCACGGCATTTTGTTCTTTAGCAAGGAATGGGCATTGAGTGTTTATAGTTTTCTCAATTTCCTGTACCTCTGTGGACTCTGCCTGGGTACTAAAAAATTGAGACATTACCGGGCATAGCTGGCGGTACTTCATAATCACAGAAGATCCATAATTGCGAATGTAATTCGCAGATAGACGTGTCAAGAATGGGCAGGGCATGTTTCCTCTATTGCCTGAAACACAATTAATTATTTATTTAATAGAGAGACGTAAATAGTCTTCTGAATAAAGCAAGAATGTGATTAACATATTTGAAACAATTATATAATAAGTACTTTGTTAAATGACAAAGATAGGAACAAGCTGCCCTAATTCCATCTGTGAAATGAAAGTGAGGTCAACGGAGTAGAAAGCAAGCTGACCAGTAAAAGAGAGTGATACGACTAATCATGATGACACGGCATATAAGGAAATTGAAAATATCTTACCTTTTATGACGCTGGACAAGTGTTTCGTATTGACGTAACAGATACACTGACGGGCAAACTGAAAGATGTAATAGAGATTATATTTGATTAGCTATCAAAGAGAAACGTGAATCAACGTTGTCGATAAGCAGAACGATCTCAATTCTATAAAATATGTTACGCTGTTCGAAAACGAACTTCGGTTCCGCGTGCCGTTATCAACCTCACTCGGTGACAGGTAGTCGGCAACTGACTGAGCGTGTCAGTTCCACGAAGTTCACTTATTAAAAAGGTCGGTTCAATTCGAGAGGTCAAACCGGCGGTCTTTTGCACATACGCGAACTCACTTTCCTTATAGCCTTCGAAAAATCCTAGTCATGCGCAACCGTAGCGGTAAATCATTGATTGCAAAAGCAATCTCGTTGATTATTCGCAAGAGTATAAATTTAAGATCGGATACGGACTCAATATAGCTAACTTTTTATTGAATCAATTGATCTCAAGGGACACGATCAATTGAAATACAATCAACAGCACTTGGGTACATTAGTTATATAAAGACAATCTGCGAAATCGAAATATGATAAATAATTTACATTTTTTCGCGCATTTGCATGTAATTACTATCGATTAATATTGTTTTGGTAATTATTCGTATAATTAACTATTTAACTATTTGCTGCAATTAATAATTAACTATTAACTAACTGCTATTAATAATTAACTATTTGCTGCAACGATTCTTTTTCTGTTATTGTTGCTTGCGATCGCGAAGCACGCGTGTACGAATAATTAAACTTACATAATGAGTTTGCATACATCCTTGAAATGATAATCTAAGTAATAATTACGTTATTGTTGTATTCTATGATAACGTCTAACACTGCTACTATATAACACCACGCGGAACATAAATATTTACTATTCATATGTACATACTTGCGATATGATACATATTTATCACAATTGTTAAAAGTCCGACTTTTTCCGCAGTAAATTCATTTTACTTAAACTTAACAATAATAGAAATTTCAAACTTGAGCAACGCATTTAATTATTTTAAAGACAGTTGCATTTGAATTAATTATGATTAGCAAATATTAATTCACATCAAAGTGTATAATCATCCATTGAAGTGTGCGTCAATGCTGTACGTATGCTAATTAATTAAGCAATTGGACATGCAAAGAAACGTTCAAGCTGCCATCCAAATAGAATATGAATCTCGTACACGTAACTGTGTAATCCAATTTAATTAACAAGGGTAAATGGAATACGAAAGATGCGGAGGTCGAATTTAATAAACCAGCATTACAGATTGCTTATTTGCTACGATAAACTTTAGAATAAAATATGCGAATAAAATTGTTTTGTTATGACACTTTAAAGATTCACTGATAGAATGTTTCAAGCACTCACCATAATAACAGAGAACAATCCTCGACAATAATTCGTTAGTTTTAAATCGTTAAAAAACAAGCAGCCGAAATTCAGGTACTTTATGCTATTGATCGCGATCGAGCAATTGATAGCACGTACGGTATCTTTACGACTGACAAAATCACGCTTCCGATGCCCGTAGTATTTAATGAACCCCGGTTCTGATTACATTACCTTTTCCCCTTTTTTTTGCAAACTCATGTCTACGTTAGGCACGAATGAACGGCCAACCGCTATCCTTGAAAGGATCCGTATTGTAACTCTCTGTAGTGTCTCTTTAATAAGTCGGGAGCAGGATAATATTCAATATTCGTCCCATCTACTTATTTTTATATACGATTCATTCTTATGAGAAGCATTTGATGATATTTGACGGATATTTTTTAAAATCAACACATGACTGCACTAGAACAATGAAATTATATTAAATTTGAGAAAATAAGAAAATGTCACACTCCATTGTAATTTATTATAAATGCCACGCCATAATGGCAAAACATCATTATTTGCATACTGCTTGAAAGCCAATGTGTAATTATAAATTCATTTATGAAAAATATAAGTACAGATTTATTTGCACCAAATATTGACGTAAAAACTGCCTATATATTTACTGCGATGCATATAAGATAATTTCGAATTTAGATGATTTCATCGATTCTTCTATGAATTCAAAAAGATAACGTGATCGCGGCAAAAACCTTGATAAGCGACCATGTTCACTCGATGGAACATCGAAAGTGTTTGTCAGAACTCCTGAACAGATAAGGAAGCGACGAAAAAGATCTTTTTTAAATACCGTTAAAATTAAAATCTCTCAGGGTATCCTCTCTCTCTTTCACCAACACGCTAGCCAAATATACACCTTCGCATTTAACCGTTTATTTTGTCAGTATATGTATGCGTGCACGGTCGTGTATACGTACATACCAGATACATACAAAAATCTATGGGCGAATACATCGTGAGGGAACGACCAATCAGAAGACGACAGCGCTTTGCGGCTATCCTAGCTAACTTCTTGCGAAAGCCACGTCTTCGACGGGCAGCAGTAAGTAGCAAGCAAGGTAGTGTCATTTGGTCAAGGAACAAGGATTTGAATTTAATTTAGAATTGAATAGCACCGTGAAACACGATGCTGCCTAAGTACTTTGCCTTATTGTTTTTGATCTTCGCGATCGTTTTCGCCGAGGAAAAGGACGTCCTAGAGCTTACAGATGAAACATTCAGCAGCGAACTGGATCGTCTCGAGAACACGCTTGTTATGTTTTATGCACCATGGTAAGAACTTTATTCGCTAAATTACACGGTTTTCTAAAGCTACGAACGAACATCTTTCCACTTATCATTTCACCGGTTACATTTTAATTGCTTTCAATAGTAACTGAAGATAGATATCATGATGATAGCTTCGGCTTTGATGGTCCCGAGTACCGGCAAGTAGGCTTGTGACACGTTGCGATAAGTGAGAACGTGTCTTTTTAAAGCAATATTCTTCTTTTCCCTTTAAAGAAAATGGTTATTCTTTTAATTATCTTTTTTAGGCAACCATTTTAATTATTCATGTTGTTAATCCAAACATTACATCATTGCAAATAATCGCTGTTTTAGGTGCGGTCATTGCAAACGTTTAAAGCCAGAATATGCAAAAGCAGCTGAGATGCTGTTGGGTAATGATCCACCAATTACTCTTGCAAAAGTAGATTGCACAGAGAGTGGGAAGGAAACTTGCAACAAATATTCGGTCAGCGGTTACCCGACTCTGAAAATCTTCGCTAAGGGTGATTTTGTCAGTGATTACAATGGGCCTAGGGAAGCTGCTGGCATCGCAAAATACATGAAGGTATATAGAAGTTTGAAATCATGAGAGTATTATCTAAGATACATATATGTACATGTAATTATGTTTAAAATATTTCAGGCACAAGTTGGTCCAGCATCTAAGGAACTGACTGGGGAAAGTTGTTTGAAATCGTTCTTGAATTCTGATGAGATAGGTGTTGTGGGTTTCTTCGAAAAATCAGATTCATCTTTAGCGAAGTCTTTCCATACTGTTGCTAATAAACTAAAGGAAAAAGTCAGATTTGCTCATACAACATCTGAGTCTCTCATGGAGAAGGAAGGCTACAAGTAATTTTATTAACATTATTATAAATTTATTATAACTGAACATCAAAACATAGAGTAAATTTCACTTTTCTTGTTTTCCAGGAATACTATTGTCTTGTACAGACCGAAAATACTGCAAAACAAATTTGAACCGAGCACCATTAAATATGACGAATCTATGGGTGATATTCAAGAATTTATAACCAAACATTAGTAAGTCTTAATAACTTTAATTAGAATAATTTAATCACGAATAATTCTTAACTTTACTCAAATTTATTTCAGCTTCGGAATCGCGGGTGTTCGTACGCGTGACAATGCGGCGGAGTTCAAGAATCCATTGATCGTTGCATACTATGCTGTAGATTATGTAAAGAATCCTAAAGGCACGAATTATTGGCGCAACAGAATTATCAAAGTTGCTAAAGATTTTCCCAAATTGCACTTCGCCATCTCTTCCAAGGATGATTTCCAACATGAATTGAACGATTTCGGAATTGACTTTGTCAAAGGTGACAAGCCTGTCATTTTAGCAAGAAACACTAAAAACCAGAAATTCGTCATGAAAGACGAATTCTCGGTGGATTCGTTCGAAGCATTCGTAAAAGATTTTGAAGCTGGTGCTTTAGAACCATATCTGAAGTCTGAACCAATTCCCGAAGATAACAGTGGAAATGTCAAAGTTGCTGTAGCCCGAAACTTTGACGAAGTTGTTACCAATAATGGCAAGGATACACTTGTTGAATTTTATGCTCCTTGGTGTGGACATTGTAAGAAATTAGCACCTGTTTTTGACGAATTGGGCGAGAAGCTCGCAAACGAGGATGTGGCTATTGTTAAATTCGATGCCAATGCTAATGATGTCCCTGCTCCATATGAAGTCAATGGTTTCCCAACACTTTACTGGGCGTCTAAGGACTCCAAAAATAGCCCAATCAAATACGAAGGTGGTAGAGAGCTTGACGATTTCATCAAATATATTGCCAAACATGCGACGAATGAGCTTAAGGGATTCGATCGCAAAGGCAAGCCTGTGAAGCCGAAGAATGATGAATTGTAAATTATTTCATAACGAAATGTGAGGTTCTCGAATACATTTTTTTATATATATCTCAGCAACACAGTGATATCTTCCGTGTGCAATTTACCAGTGTCACAATTGTTGATAAAAATTTAAAACAATGTAAAAGGCTAACAAATTTTTCTAATGCCAGAGAAAGGTTTAAAAGGAAGACCGATTGGAAATATTCAGTAAAGCGTGTGCTGCATTTATTTTACAGGATATTTCCAAAAGGGAAGTGAAGTATAATTAGGATAGGAAGTATAATTAGGTTGTCTATACATATTATATAACTTTACAATGCTGTATATCATGTAAAACTATCAAGAACTGATTTAGATTTATCAATGTTTTCCAGATTTAAGAAATTATATCTAGGATTCGATTTTTCATTCCATTTTTCATATCCGATTGTATATTAGGTTCAAATTAATACGCCATAATTTTGTTTCTGTCAAAAATAAAATAAACTGTTTTATAAAAAAGTGTAACAATATTATTCTTATTCAAAAACAACCCGATGTGATTTATAAAAGTATATAGGAGTTTTGAATGAAGGATGCATTTGTATGATTGACATTAAATTTCAAGCAACATATTTGGAGCAGGTAGATCCATTCCACAGGAGAAGCGATCTATAAGCATCGACAAATACTTTTATTGTTAATTACAATTTTTTATATCAATCATGGAGTAAATATTTTATCGTATATTAAAGCTAAATAATTATAGATTTATCTATTAGAACTAAAACAAACTTACTCTCGACTCCATTCTCTCCTAATCGTAAAAAATGTTCATTTTTCACTTCGGTTATTCTGAAAAGGTGTTACATTAAGTTCCTATCCTTGGAAGCATGTATCCCATAAATGGTAGTTACACGACGTGTTACATTTTCTAAAACTATTTTTTTTTGTTCATCTCATACGTAAGTACAACAAGCATAGCTTTTTCTTAATGTTCAAATAAATCGAACTGATGTGATACGCTTACTATACGTTTTTAAAGTGTTCATGTTGCTCGTAAATACCGTGAGGCAACGAAACAAAGCAATTCGTATTCTCTTTATTGCTGTTTTCATACGCTATTAAACACAAAGAAGACAAATGAAATGCTGACGTAAAGATAATCATAAGATCCTCGTAAAGATGTAACACCGCATCTATTCCAAGAACAATAGGTAGCTTTATGTACAATTTTTAATCCTATATGGACCAAACATGTACAACATTTGGTGCATACAACGAAACGTTTTTCTTTCATCGTTCATTTACTTCACCTTTATAGAGATAAACGACTATAAATTTAATAGATGTTTTGGGGAGTGTGAATTTTATCACCATTTCGACCCTCGTTAGACTAGAAGCTTATTATTTTATGTCCTTTAATCTTATCTCAGAATTTTGTGCACTTAACGGTATGTGAATACATGCAATTGTTTTCGTAAAAAAAGGTGACTATAATGTTTATTCAATTCGTTATCTTTTTCTTTCCGCTAATACGGATTACTTCGAAAGCTAATCTATTCTGACAAGGATCAAGACGATAAACAATTTTTAAGAAAAAGTTGATTGCATCATATGTCCTTGCGATCCACAGAGTATCCTTATAAAAACTTCGATAGTGTTTATACAAACTTTTTACTAATTTATTTCACCCGTGAAAATATAATCGCTCTTATTGCAGCGTTTGGAGAAGAGTCCATAAAGGATTAACTGATACAGTATTCGTAATTAACAGTACATCTTTCAGAAATTATAAAAAAATATTTGCAAACTTTGCAACGGATTTTGATTTGCAAAGATGATATTTTAAACATTTTTATTTCTTAAACAACATATTTATTTGGATACTATAA
>SHCU01000040.1:465672-495199 GCA_004307685.1 Ceratina australensis | reverse complement strand
ACGTAAGTACAACAAGCATAGCTTTTTCTTAATGTTCAAATAAATCGAACTGATGTGATACGCTTACTATACGTTTTTAAAGTGTTCATGTTGTTCGTAAATACCGTGAGGCAACGAAACAAAGCAATTCGTATTCTCTTTATTGCTGTTTTCATACGCTATTAAACACAAAGAAGACAAATGAAATGCTGACGTAAAGATAATCATAAGATCCTCGTAAAGATGTAACACCGCATCTATTCCAAGAACAATAGGTAGCTTTATGTACAATTTTTAATCCTATATGGACCAAACATGTACAACATTTGGTGCATACAACGAAACGTTTTTCTTTCATCGTTCATTTACTTCACCTTTATAGAGATAAACGACTATAAATTTAATAGATGTTTTGGGGAGTGTGAATTTTATCACCATTTCGACCCTCGTTAGACTAGAAGCTTATTATTTTATGTCCTTTAATCTTATCTCAGAATTTTGTGCACTTAACGGTATGTGAATACATGCAATTGTTTTCGTAAAAAAAGGTGACTATAATGTTTATTCAATTCGTTATCTTTTTCTTTCCGCTAATACGGATTACTTCGAAAGCTAATCTATTCTGACAAGGATCAAGACGATAAACAATTTTTAAGAAAAAGTTGATTGCATCATATGTCCTTGCGATCCACAGAGTATCCTTATAAAAACTTCGATAGTGTTTATACAAACTTTTTACTAATTTATTTCACCCGTGAAAATATAATCGCTCTTATTGCAGCGTTTGGAGAAGAGTCCATAAAGGATTAACTGATACAGTATTCGTAATTAACAGTACATCTTTCAGAAATTATAAAAAAATATTTGCAAACTTTGCAACGGATTTTGATTTGCAAAGATGATATTTTAAACATTTTTATTTCTTAAACAACATATTTATTTGGATACTATAAAAGATTTGATATCATCAATTTATCTTTGTGCTTCGAACAATTGATCAACAGTTGTTAGCTTTTTTGACCGTTGCAAAATTTGACTGCAACCTTACGGAGTTCTGGTTAAAAGCGTAATTCAACAGTAGTACTGCTAATTATTAAAAAAAGTTTGTTGAACACAATTCCACAGTCATTCATTAAATCAATGGCCAAGACTGCATTGCAGTCGTTAATTCATCAATAGTTCTTGCAAAAAACAACTACCTTATTAACCTTATAGATTAGTGTTAATAGAAGACGTGTAAGATTAAAAAGTTTAGAATAGTATGTGTACAAATAAAAAAAAATAAAACAAAAGGGAGGAAAAATAGGAGGATGACTTAAACAGACAATTTACAAAGGCAACTTGGAACACGTAAATTAATCAAGTATTTTTGATAAAGAACGTATTTCTATAAACATTTTGTTGGAAAGCAAATGTAAAAATCACATATCATTATGAAAATCATGTTGTGTGAAATTTGTTCGATTAAATTTAACGGAACGTTCTATGATTATGTCAAGCCGAAAAATTTCGAAAAGAAAGATTATATCACGCGGTAAAATGCGAACCAGGACATCGTACGTGTGCTTTTGTTTGAATACAAGACATGCGTTGTCGAAATACATAAATATAATATAGCCGCTGTTACAATCCATAATGTTAGTGTCATTGTATTACAATAATATAATAAAAATAATAATAATTATAATAATACATTTAGCCTAGTTGATATCTTAAAGATCAAAGTGATCCGCTGGTCTACTTACGCAATTTTATAATATAATATAACGTTTGTTACTTTTTTGTTTGTTTAAGAAATATAGAGATAATGCAATGATTCAATAAAATAGCGACGCAACATTTGGAATTCTTAACATTTTGTTTTAAATTCTTACATTGCTTTCTATCAGTTTGCATTGCGCATACTACGTTTCTACTCTTCTTTTTCCTTCCTTACTCTTTCTCTCTCTCCTCTCTCTCTTTATATTTTTTTTACGAATTCCCCCAACTCTTCTCGTTCGTTCTTTTCACTTGTTTCCTTTATTATCAAAAATAAACAGCCACTACGATTAAAAACAGAAATGTAGAAGGCATATAATAGTAATGAGATACTAATAATAATCATAATAATTGCTACAATGATATTAGATAATTATGTACCGTAAATGTAAATAGTTGGTATGACAATTGTTTAATCTTTTAAACTCGAAGCACAATTCATTACCATTAAAAGATACAATCAAGTAGTCATTACAATATACATTATGGTTTCTCATTATTATAGCACATATACTTGTAATGAAATTTAGTCAATAGTTTCAAGTCTCCGGTTTCATTGACGACATAGTCCTTCTTTTGTATTGCAAGCGCATTTTGTATTTGTTTTTCAGTTTTTTATATATTTGTTTTATTGTGTAAAATAATGAAAGATAAATTGTTGTTGCTGCTGTTGCATTTTTGTTATAATATATATTATAGTTTCCGTTGGGGGCCTTCGGCACTAGATTCATTGCTGTTAGCAATTCCATTAGTCTTCTCGTCGACAACAATGCAACCATTATAGGAGCCAACATCTTCCTTTCTTCTTCTTTTTTACCTACGAACTCACATAACTTTTATAATAACGTCTACTCGGTTTAAATTTTACTTTTACGTTACCTGTAATGAACACTACTTACTTGTAGCGCTGCTCTAGTAGCCGTTTCAAATACTTCCCTAATACCCTCCTTACTTTTAGCAGAACATTCAAGATAAGCGAACGCGTTGATCTTCTCAGCCATAGCCCTGCCCTCCTCTGGCTTAACTGGTTCCTGTTTCATCTTGCTGAGCTCCTTGATGGTATTAGGATCATTGCGCAAGTCTTTTTTGTTTCCAACAAGTATAATGGGCACGTTCGGGCAAAAGTGCTTCACCTCTGGTGTCCATTTCTCGGGAATGTTCTCCAAGGAATCGGGACTGTCAATGGAGAAGCACATTAAGATTACGTCTGTGTCAGGGTATGACAACGGACGCAACCTATCGTAATCTTCCTGTCCAGCTGTGTCCCATAGAGCCAGTTCCACCTATTGTATAGAGTATTTTTTTTAAGATCTAGTCTAGAAATATCTAAAGTTGAGATAACGTTTGTTCAAGTTGTTACCTGTTTTCCGTCGACCTCAATGTCCGCAACATAATTCTCAAACACTGTAGGTACATACACTTCGGGAAACTGATCTTTGCTGAAGACTATAAGTAAGCATGTTTTACCACATGCACCATCACCCACGATAACCAATTTCTTCCTAATGGCTGCCATGAATTCTAGAATGTAAATAAATACACAATTAATTTACTATTACTACAATATATACCATTAAAAAAAATTATAACTTTATGCATGTAATTGTGATCTTCAAGATACATCCATTAATGCGAAAGCAAGAGACATAGATTCATTTCTCATTAGTAATGGATTTTTATTTACACAATTTGTACATCTTGATGTCCTGATTTTGTCAAACATACACTTCAACATTTGACTGATAACTTACCTATGTATAAACAATGCTAAAATTTTTTAAATTAAACATTTACACCGAGCCGATTATATTCAATTCTGATAATTATTATTCACTCTTTCATCAACAAATGAGTATCATGTTATACATATGTATACCGAGGTACAGTAACAGAAATGTACAACCTTTAGCACTTTCATTTCATGTACATAAATATATTTTTAATGTATGTATATATGTTACAAATATACATACACATATTTATATATATGAGAAGCTGATAAATTATAAACGCTAGAGCACAGAATCTCTAAGTGCATCTTCATACATTGTAGGTAAAAGGAGTGCCTTAGATACTACTAGTAATGAATGTAAATTAACTGACATATATATGAGATTTCCTAGGAAACGCCACCTAAAATTAGTTTGACTAAGGGCATGCAGAGAGTGAGAGCACATAATACACATAATTACAAATTAGTGGGAAACACAAGGAACTTCAAAAAGAAATAACTGATAACGATATCAAAAGGAACCGCTCCTTCTGCACCCTTGTTAAAGCATAAATAAGTAGAAAGCAACTTTTGAAATGAATAGATTGATAGATTCAAGTGCCATAATGTAAAGAAAGAAACAATGAAAGAAGACTGAAAGAAAGCATTCTTCAGGATAGAGTTAGGAAGAAATCAGGGTAATCTTCTCTTTGAATTGCTGAATTAGCTCGACTTTCTGACAATGCTGTGAACAATGTCTCAAGTTCAAACCTCGTAGGGTATAAATAAGATCTGTCTCCTGCAAGTGTATCGTATTCGTTTTCTTTTTTAACGGAATTCTAAATTGGTACTAGCATTACAGATATAATATAGCATACACTCCCTACAGCCCTCTGTTTACATTTATAAACGCTAAAGATTGCCTCTAGTTTCATTACTGCCAGCTATCTATCATATACTGGGTATCATAGGTAAGATTCCTTTGTCTCTAGATTCCGTGTCTACTTTAGTGTACTATTTGGAAAGCAACCTACGAGGGCTGAAGATTTAATGGATATTAATTGGGTCGTACCTGATCCAGGGTACCCCGTATCGTCTGGACCGAGGCATCGGCCCGTATTGCATCCCATGTTTTTAGTCTTTCTTTCAGCGTCTCTGCTTTAAGTGGACATTTTATATGTTAGAATGGATAAGAGGCTTGCAAAATAATTGCATGTACCACACAGATATCATATAAGTAATATATATATGTATGTTATAATGTATAAATTTATATTTTTGTATCTCCTTTCTGTTATAGTTATATGTTTAAATATTCGTAAAAGCAATACAATTTGTAAATCATTGAACAATGTCTGCAAATATTGATTCATAACTCTTTCCTGCCGATATATGTGTGAAAATATATATACTATTAACGCTTTGCAAGAATGCCAAAGACTAAATATAATATGAATTTAACGTTATCATAGTGTTATCGTAATGACCTCGTGTACACATTTAGATCAAAGATTCCTGAATCGAAGTGCATAAGGTAGAGCCTTAACAATTATAAGGAAGCATGTAAGAAGCTATTCACTGTACACATTGTTCAATTGCTCATTAACAAAATCCCTATATATGCAGAAGACAGTACCTTATGCTTTACGACGATGTTTCCAAATAACATGCAGAAACACATAAAGTTAATATCATTTGTATTAAACATGCACTATTAAAATATATGTGTACACACAAAGAATTGTGTCTGAAAAGCATAGACAAAATAAAATATGCAATACATTCACATTGCACACAGATACTTGACAAATTTCAGTTATTTAATATTTATCCAAAGATAATGGCATGAAGAGAAAATAAACATATGTGTATATTTAAATCTTTCAACATATGTAAAATCCTATTCATATTATATATATACATATGTTTTATGTACGTGTGTGTTTTAATGCTTATTACTTTAAAATGTTTTATACACATTGCAGTTGTTAATACACAAAGGCTACCTCTAGCTTAGAGTTTTTTGTATAGATCAAAAAGCAAAACACCAATTTATTCCTAACACGTTTATTCTGGAAAGTGATCGTTCTGTGTAATAGAAATTGAAAGCACTTTCAGTAAAAGTTTGCATAGAAGCAAAGACTTTTAGCATCAAAATATCATCTAATGTATAAAAGCAATGCAAATTAATAGAAGACTGTGTGTCAATGAAGTAAGAAATGGTTACATGTTAATGTTAAGGCAACAAAATTTTGATAAACTCTCAAACTTTGCGTATTGTTTTACTGTGTTTAAAAATATGACGATCCTACAAGTATGTAATGTTGTTTTACCTTAATATCCATACATCACAGATAAAACTATTTAAACAAATAAACAAGTTTTTACAATTTGCGTTAAGGTAAACATTTCAAACAGCATAATTTCGTGGGTACAATAATCGAACCATATAGAGGTCAATTGTTACGAAGATCAACGTGTACAGTTGCTTGATATTTTTACTAGTGAGCGGAAACTCTGATGAAATCATCCCGAGGATAACAAAATGAGGCGTAAAATGAAAAGGAATATCAACATACTTCGATATCTGTAGAAACGTGAATATCCATCGAAACGGAAAACGTACCAAACTTTTGTTTATCGCCGATCCTACACGTTGATACCAACGGGGTAAACGACGTGCAACGAAGAGTAACGTCAAGACGAACCCGTGACACAGATTTCTTTTAGTCGGGTCTTTGTACAGGAATCCGGGCAGGAGCTTTTTGCCGAATTTCGCACAGCCGGAAGTGCATTGCCGCGTAACGGGGTGAGGGGTGACGGGGCCAAGAGTGGAGGATGGGGGCGCTGGGGGTGCGACAGGATAGCGACGCAGAGGTCTAGAGCCTGGGAGACGATTTACATATTGAACTTAAAGCCCGGCTTGTGCTTCGAAAATGATCCAGAGCTCACGATCCCAAAATCGACGATCAAAATCGGACACGATCTGTATGTTCGAGCTAAACGGTTGTCGTATGAGGATACTGCGGATTCGTAACGCATGGCACTCCCTCGGCCCTCTCTCTATATTCACAGGAGAGGAGGAGAGGTTTTTTTCCCTTCTTGACACACAGAGTTCCCAGTTTGAGCCGTTAACAAAATCGATTGTGCGGCACGCTTTAACCACCCGGACACACAGCACAGCACACTCTCGCACCACTCCAACCAGTATTACTTAAGAAAATAATTACGTATTTACCTGAAATGTTAAGCGACAGAAAGTCAAGAAGATGGCTGCCTTCGATGGCCACACCTCAATCTGTTGAGTGTGCGGCAATCGAGCCGCGAGGTGGGGAGAAGCATTATGCTCAGGATCGTACCGGCTCTTCGTGAAACCCGCATCGCCTGTGATCCACGACGATGGGTCCATCAATTTCCAGTGTTATTTCCCATAAAACTCTTCACCGGTAAATATCAAATTTCATGTACTCTATATCATTTACTCAACGTACCGGCGGTAATTCGGTTCTCTTGAAAACAAAAATTCGTAATACAAGTCGATAACTAATATCCTTGCATAATTAAGAAAAATTTAATCACTTAGAAATATCGGAGTTATCGCAGAGCTTTTACGCGCTTCTTTTTGCGCTATTGTGTTATTGCGTTTCAATTATAATAATGATGACGAAAGTGTACAGCAATTAATTTTACAACTGGCAATCATATCGTTGAGAAAATATATTATGCTCGTCGCAAATTTAAATAAGGATAGCGCAGTGGCTATCTATCATGATCTCTCTTTGAAGGGAAATGCTGAATTTAAGCTTACGTTGAATACGTTCCTGTATGGTACTCTGAAATCGGCGAATCGTGCGCCACCGCGCACGTACGGACCTATACGGACTGTGGAGAGCTTTTGCGCACGCACCATGTTTCTCAGATACGTTTGTAGGTGAATGATGGAAAGGTGCGGAAAGGGTTGGAAAATATGTAAATAATGCTGCATCACAGCACCAGCTCGTAGCTTCGTCAGCCAACCGCGTGAACAGCGCCGCTGTTCGTATGTAACGCGTGAGAACCATGGTACTAATTTTGTAACCTCGTAAAATGAATTTCAATTAAAACGTAAACTCATGAAATTCTTCCGCTTTCGTATTTATTTATTTTCTGACTGATGTTTTATCTGTCACTATTTTTATATATAGATGTACTAAATAGATTTGTATATTATGCAGGAACTGTGAGTACGCGGCTGAAAAATTAAATTTAGCAGATACGCACAGATCTACGTGCATTTGACATATTTCTACATATATATGCAGAAACCTTTTATTACTGTATTATTTAAATCCATCACTAGTCTGAGTTAATAACGGATAACGATCTATACGCATATATTAAGTTTATTTATTGATACAATTCAGCCCCTATAACACTTTTTAAATATATATCAAGTTGAAGCGTTACATTTAGATTTGAATATTGTAATATGTTATTTTTATTAATATACTATTGATTATGAGAATAATACTTTAAAGATACATAGTATGGTATTGAATACATAAAATCCACCATAAGGAACAAATCTACCTTTCTACTATCAGTATTGTGTTGCAATAAATAAGTCATTATAAATATATGTATTGTTCTGCACATTACTTCGTATGAGAGAGAATCATATTTTTTATATCGATAAGAAGTTTTGTATTATTTTTGACATAGAAATATCTTTTATGTAAAACATGCACAAATTTCAAGAGCAGAAAACAGATATTCAATGCTTTTTATCGTTACAAGTGTTTATGTTTTTATAATAAACTAAAAAATAAGCTATTTTTCAATTATTCTTATTATTATATAATTGAAAAATATAATAAGGAAAATGAAAAAATTTTCTTTGTAGTTGTACTGTTTCAGAATAAGAAAATATATTGTATAAATCAGTTGAAGGTAAAATATATTTAAGATCATGTTATATGACATAAAAAGCAATTGATACATTGATGTATGTTCTATGTTCACAAACTATTCATCATGCTTCGACATTCATTATGGATTGTTTGCACGAGACATTGTTAGCATGCATCCAAAAGACGCACTAGCATGTTTTGTTTAATAATGAAGTCATAGGAAAGTTACTGTATAATATGTATATACGAATATCATTTGAAGATATAATAATGTAAGTTAATTTGTTACAATTTTTTTATACTTATATATTAGTAAATCATAGACACTGTCCCATAACTGTATCATATGTCTCAAATAATTTTAATTATTTCCATTTTATGTAGAATCTTTATAAAGTGTCATAATCACAGGTATATTAATTTTTTTGTGATGGATCTGGCTCTTCGCTATTTCCACCCATTTGCCTTCTTAAAGTTTCGATCAATTCAGGGTTGGCAGTTTGTAATTGTCTCGCGAAGTGTTGACCACTGAAAAATGTAAAAGTTTAATATACTTCGATGTAACATTGCATGTAAAAACATTAATAACTCCTACGCTTCTATGAGAGTATCCATATGTCCTCCTTGTTCCACTTGTGCACTCATAAAATTTCCAACCAAATTTTGTAGATCGGGATTAGACAACATTTGACGAGCCATATTCATAAAGGCAGGATTGCACAATAATGAACTGACATCCATGCCTGGCAATCCACCGCCACCCAATCCTGTATTACTCATGTTTGGCTGGGCCAATTTTTCTTCTGCTACTTGTAAATTGTTTTTGTAACTTTCATTATCAGGTTCCATTTCCAAGGCTTTCTGATAAGCTTCCTTGGCTTCTTTATGTTTATTCAAACTAGAATATGCTAAACCTAATCGTCCATATGCTTTGCTATATGTAGGATCAATGGACAATGCAGTCTGACAATCTTTAATCGCTTGCTGATGATTACCAATTTTACTACATGCTGCAGCACGGTTACAATAATATACTGCGTTACGGCCATCTAATAAAATTGCCCTAAACAAGCAGTATTCCAATGTTATTTATACAAAAAACATAGATACACAAGAATTATATTAATTATGTACATACTTTGTATAATTAGCAAGAGCTTCATGATGTTTTTCAGCTTTCATTAAAGCATTTCCTTCATTTTTTAATCCCTCGGCTGCAGCTTTGGCCTCTGGAGTAGCTTCTGGAGGTAGCTGAGGCTTTGCATTTTCTATAGCTGATTTATACACCTCGTATAAATTAAAATTTGCTGGAGTATGAGATGCTTGCACATTATAAGCACTCTCTAAACATTGTATTGCTACTTCGAGACTTTCTCTCGAGTCATCTGTAATATCGCCTTCTTCCAATTGTTTTGTTAAGAATTGAACAATAGCTGCGATCAGCCCCTTGACAGCCATCACTGCCTCAAAGGAACTGTTCTGTAAGAATAATGTTAATTATAAAACACGTACGTGTTACATAGTAATAATAACAGAGATATCAAGATTTCACCACTATTAAGTAACAAAAACTTTCTGATACGTGTCATAACCTCAAAATTGTTCCCAATTAGTCATAATTTTCCTAAGAGGTGATAATAGGATTTGATAAAAGAAAGCGCGTAAACAATTGTTTCAAGACGCTTAATTGAAGCAGCATCGTTAGTATTATGTTATTAATGGATGATTAAATTTTCTTATTACGCCAATTCATGATAAATTAACATAACCAAAGAAACATGCCGGATAAAAGAAGGTGCATTAAATATCGTCGATCACATATGGATCATTTTAAATCGGTGACACTCATTTGTTCGTCGTAATTGTATTAAATAAATTAAATTACGTGCGGCTTTGTGTAATTTATGAATTGTTTGATGTTTAATCGAAGATAGACAGAATTTGTCCAACTAATATGTATGTTGGTACAGTGAAACGATATACTGACAGTCCCGTTTAACATTAGTATTTTGATTATGTTCTCGATTTTAGTATGAATAAACATTTACTTTATCCAATATATACCTTGAAACTTTAACTGTAGTGTCACGCAGTAACAACGGAACGACTTCAATCTTCGATGTGTGTATGTATTCCAATGGCTTCCACTCTGTGAAAAGCGAAGGCCTTAAACGTTTCGTATTAAACACAATATCTTTTACAAATCTTGAAGGATATTATTTAAATTTATCTTGTATCTACTTACTACAAAGTATGTAAGATCTAATTTTTTTACGCTATCTGATTTATTCGACGCATTTCTTTTTGTCGGAATAAACCAATGTCCATCGAAATTGCGCTGGCGCAATTCGTTTCAACGTACTAACTAATCTTTGCTTCACGAATGAAATTAATTATAATGCTTAAACATGACATTTTCTTGAATTAATAAATCACTTAGTAATGTATCAAATGCCATAATTATATGAACAATTTATTTCGCAAATATAGATATTATAATATAGTAACGTAGCATGACAATAAATACGAATATGTATATCGTATATTTATATGAGTGTATAAACACATATAAATGTGTTACTGTGTACGCACAAGTAAATACAGAATATTAACAGTAAAAAAGAAATTGCGGAATTAAAATTATTGAATAATTTTAATGAGGACCTTGTTTTACGATTCGTAAGATCGTAGTATTCGCACTTGTGCCAGTAATAATATAATGGTTTCCTAAATGACGGAATGGTACCATTGTTTGGAGATCGTCCATTTGATGATGCACCCTTAGTTGGAATTTCTGATTTTTAAAGTATAATTTATCGTTAATTAATATGTTATTCTATGTAACAACATTTTACTGTGTTGAAACTTACTTCTGCGAACATGTATTCGTAAATATAAAACTGATCGTCCTCCGTCGTAACAATGACAAAAGAATCGCTTCGACCAAACTCTAAAGGAGAAATATCTGTTAGTATTAATTGTTATCGTTATTTTATTATAATATCAAAAGGTCGTATACCATCTGCATAGAAGCATTCTATCCCATTGATGCGTGAATCATGAAAGATGCTCTGATAATCATAAAAATTGTCAACCTTCTCATCGTAATGAAAAATATTCATGACGTTCGTATTAACATCATCCAATAGTAGAAAATGATCGTTTTCTTGATGAAGACTTTTTACGTTCCGTGTTTTGCCTCCGAAAGTTCTTACATGTGTGAACTATAACACAATAGCTATGTTTTGTATTCGAGAGAATTTCTATTTTGCGATGCTTACCAAGGAGTTGAAAGGATCTAATTTGTACAAAAAGGATTTTTGAGATTCGCCGGCGCAACCTAGAATGAGATACATATCACGGTGGTTCATTTCGAAAACTTCAATTGCCGAAGCACCATCCGTTGACAGATTTTGATGTAAAGATAGAACATTTTTCTCCAAATCGATTTTATAAATTAAAGATACTGTATTATGCGTTCTCAGCAGTGGGTCGTAATACACTGCCAGCACTATAAAAGCCGCATCTAAAATAAATACACGTATTTATATTATAAGTTAAAGAGAAATGTATTGAACAAGTTTAGTAACTCTGAGTCATGAAATAAAAACCTACAAAATCAGTCTGATATTATAAAAAATTCATTAAAATGTCATGAGCCTCTATATTAATAAAGATATTGATATATAAGACAAAATTCTAAACATGCAAAATTCAACTTGCCAAAACAATTAAAGGAGTAGTTTAGAAACTTAGAACTCATGACTCAAAGAGTTAAATCAAAGAACATTTGACGCACGAGTATCATGATGTGTTATGAAAGCATTTGCATCGCTTATGAACCCACGAATCATTGATATTTCATTCACGTTTGCCAAGTGGTCTCCAATGTTAATCGTCTCTGTTTTCATCCATGAAATTTTCGTGAATTCATTTTCGGTATTGTTTAGGGTACACAGAGGATTGTATGATACTGTATTCGTTATCACATTTATACCGAATGTACTATGGAGTTCGTGATAATTTCGTATTCTGTTGGCGCCATTCATTTTTCGAATACGACAGTTGTTATCGGTCAACTCGGCTACGTACTCAGTCTGACAAGAACAATTGTCAGGAAGACCGCAAAGCGGTCCTGGTTCTTCCCCAAACATGTTTAGCTTCGTGATCTGTTCGTAATAGACGACATCAACTTTCTTAACGTTAGTCGCTTGAATTTGTAGTTCTTCCTCAGGTTCCAAATACGCGAACACATTCCTAAGAGTTTCTTTGATCTGTGTGGAGCGCGCCATGCTTTCCTCGATCTTGGTTTCATTCTGTTTGATCGCTTTGAGAGTTCGATGCGTTTCATCTTCCAGATCGTGAAGAATAGTATGCAAACTTATGTTGTTCACTGTATTGAAAACTGTTACATTTTCGACAGCTTTGACTTTCGATTCAAAGAGCTAAAATAAATCGCCTATGTACATGTACATATTATGTTGTGCTAAGTTAAACATATAATCTTGAATCTTACCAAGTCACCAAAAATTTCTACGTCTTTGTCGTTTTGTATACCATTCGCGTATTCCGAGGATATGTTTATCTGATTAATGAATATCGTATGAACATTGCCATGCACTATGACATCTTCTTCAAAAGTTTTCGAGCCAGATATTATTTGCGTTTCTGTCGTCCCATTTATGACCAAATCAGAGAGATTGATGTCGTTAATTCGTGAGACGTTTGCGTTTCCTATGATTGAACAGTAATTAATACTTGTGGCAAAATATTTGCGAAAATAATTTACCAAGGCCAAAATTTACCTATTATTTCAACAGGACTGCTGAATTGCATATCAACAAAAATATCGTGATCTCCATCGATGGTAACACGATTTTTCAAAAATTCATCAAAATTTACACCATCCAATTTGTTCAAATACACGTCTTTCAGTATAACAAGATCTTTGAAAACCACATGCGCAGGTAGCGTATCCGTTGCTAAAACTAGTCCCTTTAAAGGAATATTATGAATTCCATCACCGACACGAATTTGATTAACAATAACTTCATTAAGGAACGTTACACGTCCATTTATTGTTTCATTCCGATATTTCCTTGCTACGGATTGATTAAATTCGATAACATTGATATTATTCACGGTGCCAATGTCAATGTTACCGATTACGGACAAAGTATCGATATCAAGATCGTTTTTAAATATTTTTTCACTGGCTATTTCAATATCGTCCCCGTCATCGATCACCGCATCTGAAATTATATCCCGTATATCTTCGCTTCCTTCCCACTGTCCAAATACCGTCGATGCTGATACATCAGTTTGGAAGATTATTTCGCCTTCAATAGTTTGATTTGTAGCATTAGTCACTGCGTTCTTGAATAAATATGTTAACGAATCGTTGCTCATGGACTCAACGTTCCAAGATACGTTTCCATCCACTCTTAAATCAGCGATCTGTGATACTCGCACGTTACGCATATTCTCGTATAGCTGAAACAAGATATTCAGCAATCAGTATTAATTAAAAATGAATTCTTTTCAATGTAACTATGAGATTGACGTATATCATAACATCATATCTCGATGAACAATCATATTGGATAGGTTCGTTGAGATTCGATGTTATGAATAGAATTCGTATTAAATATTTTCATTAAAATAATTTAACTGGTACTCATACGTACAAACAGTTAAATAATTTATTAATTCGTTGTACGTCAATCTAATACGTGAAGAAATCAGATTTTTTAATTGAAGTTTCACCTTGTTAACGTCATGATCATTTAAAGCGTTCGTGGTAATATCACCATCGACGAGTAAATCTTCGAATGTAACGTTTTCATTTAAAGATAGAGGCTCGTCGATCCATATCAGTTTAGAGATATCCTGACTATTGACACATGCAGTTTTAACATCATCAGCAATTACGTTATAAAAAGAAAATCTTCCACTTATATTTTGCTCTCTTGATCTTGAAAGCAAACCTTCGAAAAGATTATTTGCCTCGCGATCGTTCAAAGACTGTAATGTAACGTTCTGTACAATTAATTCGTCGATCATTTTGTGATCAAAAAAGGTAATTTCTTTAGCGATGTTCTCCAAATAAATCGCTGATGATCGATTGTCGATTCGATCTAATTTCAGATCGACGTTCACTGTTAGATTACCATGTATCACCAAATTTTTCAGGTCAATCACTTCCAAATCCTTCAACGATGCAAGTTTGCTCATATCGAAATCATTAAGTCTTGAAACTTGAAGATTTTTCACATCGAGCTTTACGGCTTTCATGAACTTCTTTGTGCAACCGTTCTTACTACAATTTTTCGCGTTCTCCAATAAATTTACCGTATCCTCGTTGTTGAAAAAGAGAAAATTGAATTCGTCTACGTTTAATTGCTCAGCTTGAATCGCGGAGAAACTCGCGTGGCGCGGAAAGATGTACGGTTGCTTTCCATTTAAAATATCGGCCACAAGCATGCCATTGTATACGTTGTTGAGTAATTGGTTCGCGTGGAGGTGCTTCAGATGCAATCTCTCGCGGATGATCACCGATGCCGGAGCGATATCGTAGAAACTATCGTTTTCTCCTCCGGGAATGAAAAACATACCGTCGACGTGAACATTCTCGAAGTGCAGATCCTTAAAACTCTCCGGTATTGTTGTCGCGGTAGTATACAAAAATTCTTCATCAAGAAAACCATTCAAATATTTTGTCTCCAAACAGTCAATAATTACATCATTTTCGAACACGACATCGTTGTCGATCACTTGATCCGTCGATTTCGTCCAGAATTTGTTCGGAACGTTCTCCAAGTTCATTCCTTGACCATTCGCGAAAATTTTCGAGTACTTGTCCAGATCCAGAGTACCTATTTTCATGTTACCTTGTATAACGACGTTGGAATACAATTGATGCGGCGGGTAGACTGATAATTTCGAATCTGATTCGACTATGAATTTATCTCTTACGTGTAATTTCGCGATGTTCACATTTCCTGTTAAGGACATTTTTAAATGAACAAAATTATTTTATGCAATTTGTACGCGAGCTAGCTATCTTGTAACTACGTAGCCGCAATCTTGACAAGCATGCATCAATCTGTTTGCATAAGTATACTTGATATCTACGCGAGCATTTAAACAGTATGAGCGATTTGAAGATTGAATTTCAATTATGCATGCTAGTAGAAGCAAAGCGGAACGTGTATACCGATGGAGATTTTATTCAGGCCTAACAAGAGCCACTTGTCTTCTATACCTTTTACTACGTTTTCGGTGGATATTCGTGCTGCTTCTGAAACTAGAACATCGTTTATCGAGTCTGTGTACAAATTTACTAATTTTATTAACTTCTTCACGACAACTTTGTCAAACGTCTGATCGGTTATTTTATTCATATAATTATCCCACGGCCTGCCATTCAACGTTTTGACCATAAGATTGTTTACGTGTAACGTTCTATTATAAGTAACGTTTCCTGAAAAATTTTATCAATTTTTGATATTTGTATTCATTACATTTTGTTCCATCTACCTTTGATTTTCTGATTGCGATTAATAATAAATAGGTCGTTGAAGATTTCAGTTACGTTTACACCATTTAACGTTTTTATATTCAAATTTGTTAATGATACGCTCGTATTAAAATGCACAGTGTCATTAGAAAATTCGATCCTATTGTCTCCTGGATCTACCGCTATCTTTGATGTAGCATTTTTTAAAGCCCAATCTGGAAACAGATAGAAAAAATTATTGGTATACTCTTTGCATAACTATCAAGAATATATTTGTATTTAGAAACGTGAAATTTACATTCGAACGGAATGCCACAAATAGAATTTACTTTAAGATTCTCCACAACAACATCCTTATCCCTCAGTGCAGTCAAAGGTTGTTGAGTTTTATTTAAATTCATTAAGCTGTTAGGTCGAATATAAATATCGTTTAAATAATTCACATAAATATTATCAATCTCCAATTGTTTGATAAACGCGTTGCCAGTGACGTTGATATTGCCAATGAAAGAATTATCTTTTTTTGATGTTAAAAGTTTCTCTGACATTCTCAAAACGTTATCTACTTCAAGACTAAGTTTCTCCAAATGTTTTTCAAGTTCACTAGGTGCTATTATATCTTCGTCCACGACGATATCGATATTTTTCACAAATCCTGAATCCAATGTCAAATTGACCACGACCAGTGGTTCCAATATCGTTAAGTTTTCGTTCGCTGGCAGTAAAAGCGGCCACGAAGCTTCGACCTGATCTATTAGAAGCTTCCTTTGTTGCAGCGTTTCGACCAGTTCTGCAAATTGCTTTGACAAAATATCGTTTTCCTTGGGCGAATGCTCTGAAAAACAATTACATTCGTTCTATCGAAGGCCGATTTTAAGTTTATTTCATTTTAAATAGAATAATTAACCGGAAGGGAGTTCTTCGATAATCAATTCCCACTGTTCCACGCTATAGATATTATCCGGGTCTATAGTGATAAGGACTATGATTATCGTGGATTCAGTGATTCGGGTTCGCACATCAATCAAGCTCCTCCCACTCGGTAATCGCATGGTGGTTATCAGAACGCAGTCCGATGCGTTTTCAAACTTGTACAATTGCAAAATATTCTACAATATTAATTAACATTTATGTGTTGATCAATCGTTTAAAAATCGTATAAAAATGTGCCTACACCATGGCCGACGAAGAACAAGGTGTCGTCATCAACGTTCGTAATGTGCACCAAACTAGACGTCTGTATTTCTGACACTTGCTGCCAGTTTAAAAACTCAAATCCTAAAAAAGATTTTCGACTTTAAATCTGTTCTTCGTTTAAACAAATAAGTATAATGATGCAAATAAAGGACTAACCATCCCACAAAAACAAGTTACTCGGCCCATTTTCATTCATCAGTAAAATGAAATTAACGCCCGTGTGACTGTACTGGTAAACCGCAATCGGATTGAAGGTTGACAGAAATTGTATCTTCTGCAAACGGATCGACTCTTTAAATTTGTATACCATGGAACTAGTTCCATATTGCGCGAACACTATAATCGTCGATTGCTTGTATTCAAATGTGGTGACCGATACCGCCCCGATGGTCATTGCTTTGTCTATTACGTTCATGTACGTTCCTCTCCAATGGTAAATTCTATTAACAAGTAGGAAAGAATTAAACGTAAAATTGTTAATGTAGATAAAATTTCAATCATCATTTCCGCTGTAGAAATTCTATAGCCTCTACTTACAAAGAAGGCATATAGTTATCAGCTACGACGAGATAAAGTCTATTAGCACGAACGAAGAAACTAGCGTCCGTGGGGTATCCTTTAAATAGTATAGTCTGTCGTTGTTTTAATTGCAAATTACTTGTTCCTGTGTACACCCCGCAAGATCCGATCTCGTAACAAACCAGCAGATATAGCGTGTTTCTCCAAACGATGCTCTGCGATGCGATAGTCGAAATAATTGGATTGCGATTTTTAGGTGGTCATACGAACAGGATTTTAATTTTCGTACCCTTACGAATTTAATCGGACCATTATTAACGTTTGGGGTCATTTCCTGCGACGATGTACGATTAGAAAAAGGATCTTCAGTGACATACATTATAAAACGATTTTCTTTGATCAAGAGTATCTCGTCGAATGCATTTATGATGAAGGGACGTTGCTTGTTGAGGATTAGTAACGGAGGACCGATTCCTGATGGATCCCATTTCGCGTTCACTTTCCTTTGAGCTGCGTACGTTCAATATATTTTTATTTTCCCACGGGAATAGTCTAATAGTCTAGTAATAACTATTTGTTTCGAGTCGTTTTTGCTTTACCTGGTGGATCTTCTCGAAGATAGAGCTTGGCGAATTCGATTTTCGCCTGCTTCAATTTTTCATCGAGACGATCGCTCAATGATTCCTGAGCACTGATACACCCGATGATACCAAATAGTAGCTAAGATATGGCAGTAATGACTCTTAATTTAAGTTGAAATTAATTAATTGGATTTTAGATTTGAATTTGAAAGCCATACTCACTAAAATCTTTAAGGACCTCATGATCCTCTACAGACGCGCACGCACGAAGACTTATTATACGTTGTAATCGACCGTCAAAGACGTGAGATCGTAGATTAATCTAAATGTACGTATACACTTATAAACACAATTGTAACTATGATAGATATAAACACATAAGAACTATTATTAGGTTTAAATCGCTCGAATTATTTGACAATTTATGGAGTAAATCGAGAATTCATATTTCAGGAATATTAATCTACGATTTCTTTGCAACACAAAGAAAAAGACGAATTAGATATAATTTTTATTTACCATAATCTATATATAAAAGGAAACATTATATACATCTTGTAAGTTAAAATTGAAATAAGAATAAATCTTGCATAGATCTCCGGCCCGGGACGAAGACCGATTCGATCTTTGGAATTCGGAAAGGTCGAGGAGCTCGCCGAGCTATTCGTTGAAGCTAAAAAAGTGAAACTGAGTAGTTCGAATCTATATGTTTCAAGAATTAGTATACAAAGAACAATTGAAACCGTTTAAAGCTATCCAACTTTTGTAATGTTCAGTCCTTTCGAGCACACCGATCAAATCGGTTATTTGAGGACTTGAGTCGGGTATAATTCGGTTCGCTTTTCCCGAGTATTGGAACAGCTTTAACGTGATACATAGATATAGTGTTATTTTACACATTTCACTCTCATCTTACGTTATCAATTCTACACATTACGTCATCAATATTTTATCTTTCTTGATTACAAGCTTCTTTCCAACTTTTATTCCTACCGAGATAATTGTTTCATAATCCTTATTTGTGATGTAATACATTAGGCAAAGTGAATAGGTATCAATCAAATATTCTATCAAAGTGAATTTAATTTCGCTCAATAAACATATTAAGAATTCCTATATGTGATTATTATTTTCGTATCTATATATATACTATGATTTCATCATTCGTGTGGTTGCGGTTGCGGGGCCCTCGGACCCCAATAGAACCCCTCGGTGGAGGGGAGCATATGTAGTCATCGAATAAAGCGAATTACAAGATGATCTTCTTGTTCCCGGGACGATCAAACCGATTTTCGAGTCTGGCCTTCGTGCATTAGATGGCGCCCAGAATTCAAAACGAATACAATGATCGTAGCATTTCCCATTGGTCGCACCGGGTTCGTATAGCCTTATTGATTGGTTGTTGATCGCGATCGAAGAATTTCAACCAATCCCGTTTCCCCATGTTGAACACACTAGTGCGCAGCGTAGAGACGCACACATACGAGCTGTGCATACATACGTCGTATGTAAGTGCAAAACGACTGAAAGCGATCGTGCCGGTATCGCAGGCAATCGCAGAACTCGTGTGCAGTTTTGGTCCGTTGCGTTCATTGTCATCGTTTTTTGACGGGAGGCGAACGAGTGTTTCATGAGAAACGGAAACGACCGCGCGTATGCACGTATCGAACGATAATAAGTGCATCGAACGTACGCGTTACGCGCGAGGCTGTGTTGTTCGACGAGCAGTGCGTGTATGCGAGGCAGAACCGCGTGCGGGCGGTTCCCACACGTCCGTGCAACAAGTGTCATAGCGGGGCGGCGAGTAGAATAACCGACTGTCTCGAGGTAGGATAGGGACGCCGTGGATGGTGCTCGCCCTTTACACGACGGATAGAAGGAAGTATCGGCGAGGATGGGCTGCGCGGTGAGCACCACCGGCGAGAAAGAGGCTGCGGAGAGATCGAAAAAGATCGACAAAGATCTCCGAGCCGATGGCGAGCGAGCCGCGAGTGAGGTCAAGCTCCTGCTGCTCGGTAATATTTCTTCTTCTTCTCTTTCTTCTTCGTATTTTCGTCCAACCGGCGAGAGAATCCCGAGTCCGGTTGTTGTCCGTCCGCTTCTTTGTTCGTGTATCCGGTTCCTCGGGAAAGATATTTCCATGACGCGCGACGTTTCGGCTGTTCACAGGAAAAAAGTAGATCCTTTACCCTGACCGCGAGCTCGAACATTCAGGAAATATCTTCGTTCCAACGTTCGATGCTCGGGTCAGTATTTTGATTGTTGAAATTTTATTTCGAACGATTTTCCCATGCCGGCCGCGTTTCTAGTCATTTCTCGGATTTGCGCAACCGCGGAAGTGCAGCGCGGACGATTTTCCGAAAACTTGAATCATCACGCGCGTGAATCACGAGCTAACGCGTTAAATCTTATTCAATCACCTGCGATCACGTGGGGAACCGAAAGTTAAATAGCAATGCATGATAGTATATTTTAGCTATATCTTCTTGGATAGATAGTATATCTTACTGATTAAATGTAAATGTTTGAATTTTAAGGAGCTGGAGAGTCTGGGAAATCCACTATAGTGAAGCAGATGAAAATAATCCATGAAACTGGCTATAGCAAAGAGGAATGCGAACAATATAAGCCTGTAGTGTGCAGTAACACGGTTCAGAGTCTTATGACGATAATTAGGGCTATGGGACAACTTAGAATTGACTTTGCAGATCCAAATAAAGCAGTAAATATATTAGCTTCTCGATGAAAATGTTCCACATCTCATGACACAGTGCCCCTTTTATGAATACTAGCAAGATTTAATTATGTTTGTAGGATATAGCACGCCAATTTTTTACTCTAGCTTCGGCAGCAGAGGAGGGTGAGCTAACTGGGGAATTGGCATTATTAATGAAACGATTATGGCAGGACGCCGGTGTACAGCTCTGTTTCACACGTAGTAGAGAATACCAGCTCAACGATTCAGCAGCGTATTACCTTAATGCTTTAGATCGCATAGCACAACCTAATTACATTCCAACTCAGCAAGATGTACTCAGAACGCGTGTGAAAACGACAGGGATAGTAGAAACACATTTTTCATTTAAGGGTTTACACTTCAAGTAAGTTCCTTTCGAAATTCTTCTACTAGACTTTTTATCATTACTTGCTAAAAATTTTTTCTAATTTCTCAGAATGTTCGATGTGGGTGGTCAAAGATCAGAAAGAAAAAAATGGATACATTGTTTCGAAGGAGTCACCGCCATTATCTTTTGCGTCGCGTTAAGCGGCTATGACCTGGTTCTCGCGGAGGATGAAGAAATGAATAGAATGATAGAGTCGATGAAGTTATTTGACTCTATTTGTAACAGTAAGTGGTTCGTTGAGACGTCGATCATTTTATTCTTGAATAAGAAGGATCTTTTCGAGGAGAAAATCACTAGGAGCCCATTGACTATTTGTTTCCCTGAATACAAGGGTGCTAATACGTACGAGGAGTGTGCCTCTTATATTCAAATGAAATTCGAGAATTTAAACAAAAGGAAGGATCAGAAACAGATTTACACGCATTTCACATGTGCCACTGATACATCCAATATACAATTTGTATTTGATGCTGTAACTGATGTTATAATCAAAAACAATTTGAGTAACTGTGGTCTGTTGAGTTAAATATTCAGATGTTCTATCGAATTAGGGAATAGATCATCAAAGGTGTATAAATTTGTGTGAACACACAAAGAGTATACGTGAGACTGAGAAAGAAATGTTAGGAACAAAATTTTATTAAGGACTCTAACATTTATACCAATTATGCAATGTCTTCTTCGGCATACTATCAATTTTCATAATATCATACAGCGGAATAGTGCGTATTATTTTCGTCCTCGTTTTCCATGTACAAATTTTTTAACATAACTTTTGATAACGTAAAACACATTTTTTTATAACAGACACTGTTTATGAACGAACAAATAATTGGTCTCCTCTAACTGTATTTAATNATTATTTTCGTCCTCGTTTTCCATGTACAAATTTTTTAACATAACTTTTGATAACGTAAAACATTTTTTTATAACAGGCACTGTTTATGAACGAACAAATAATTGGTCTCCTCTAACTGTATTTAATATATTAATCAGAAACTAGTTAGCTATTAATTTAGTGATATCTTTTTGTATATAATTTATGCACTAAAAAAAGTATGTTTATACCGAGTGTAACCATATTTGATCACTGTTTGAGAAACCATTCATTCCTCTCATAACAAATGTATAAATGACAGACACAAATACTCTGTGTTTGCAATATATATATTTATACAAGTTAAATTTTTGATAAAACAAATTTTGTAAATCTTTTATACCTATTACTGAATATCGTTTAGGGAGCTATCATTCTCGCTCTATCTGCCAAACAAATGACAATGACTAGAAGTAGTTATAAATTTAGATTATCGCTGATATAAATAAAAAAGATTTTAAATAAGTGATATTTTTTTATAATCCTGTACTTTGTGTTGTGAAGTATAAAGTTTATTTATCAACAAACTTCAAAATGAAAAATAAAATATGTATTTGGTGTATTTAGAGAACATGTACCAATTATAAGGCGTTTTTCTTACTAAAGCCATCTCTATTTACAATCTTCCCAGATAAATGATTATCATAATTACAAAACTTCATTTCATATTCATATTTTCAATTTCAATTTGAAACTCTTTTATGCTTTCTTTTCCAACAAATTTCACGTTTAGAGAAGAGGAAAATAGAAATAATAACACTCGCACAACAAGTACTTATTATTCCGAATCTCACAAAATAATTAAGCATTGATTTCTTCATTGTATAAACATATGTAGAATCTCATTTTACTTGTATCGTTCATCGTTCTTTTTTTAAGGTTTATATGTATATGTACAATACAACACATGAAGCGCTACAAAATAAATACATGTAGTAATATTCTGTCTCTATCCTCTCCAATAGTTATTGGGATTGAAAGTTCTCTGCCTCCATACTTTTACATAATTTACTACTATGTATCATGTTACTATTAAAAACTATTATCTACACTATTAACTTAAAAGAACATTGATTGGTCAACGAGTGTATATATATTTTATACGTACAATATATACTTAGTGGAAAGTATTTTTTGTAAGAATACTGTTATTTGCGTTTATCACTTTCCTGACTTGTTTCAGTATTAAACGTAAAACATGACTTTTTCTTTATTAATCATCTGTCTTTTTTAGAAAAATATAGCTAAACGTAACAAGGAAGATACACAATTAACAATTTTTAATCTCGTTTGTAAATAAATCAATCTATTATGAAAACATAACTTTTTTTTATTAGGATTTGCGGACATAGCTATGATAATAGATGTAGTATTCATTTTCTTTTAAATACTTAGTCAGAAAATTTTTTGATAAATTTATATTTGTATAACGCCATCAACATCATAGATTTTGTTAACAGAATTATCTCATTAAGTTTCAACGATCATTCTTAAGCCTTCAAACTGTATACGCTTGTAAACTCTCCATATAGTCTATTTGTAATAATCATACTTTTGAGGTATTCAACAAACTTGTTTGTAGGGAAGTGCATGGTAGGAAGCATGTAACATCTTCATTCATGGTGCCCAGAGACTGAGTCTAATTACAGAATAGACTTGAAATTCGTTTTAGTTCACGAACTACACAGCTGTCACAAGGAAGCAATCTATTCTGCTTTTTTAATTTCTATCAATATTTATAAATAATTAGCTACACAACGATATCTAAGTGATTCGACTCACGTCGGAATGACATTGACACCGCCATTTAATGAGGATTTCTAGCTGGAATGGGTGGTCCGCCGGTCGTTCTTGCCGGGATCGGTGGCGGAGCGTTCGCAGACGCAGGTAAGCTGGGTGGCGGATGCAGAGGCGGAGGAGGAGCTTGCCTCTGAGGTAACGGAGGAGGTATAGAACTAGGAGGCATACTGGATGATTCCTGCGTAGAATCCGTGCGAGGTAATGGTGGCGGTGGACGGTTTGGTACAGGGTAACTAGATGATCCATCCAATATCTCTTCATAAATCGCAGATTCTGGCGATAGCCTTTCACTTTGCTCAGTTTCTTCATTTTCTCTGGGTGATAATGCTTGGAATTGATTAGGCAATACGCTGATTACACCAGCGCGAGGCCCTTGCTTCCGATCCTGCACTGGACTCTTAGGTGGAGCTGGCCGACCTGGTGGAGCAGGTCTTGGTGGAGGAATTCCGTTTGGACTGCTCTTACTAGGGGACGATCGTTCACCTATTTCTAATTGTTCAAATCTTTGAACAGGACTTTTCTTTGGAGAATCCGAGACGAATTGCGGGATAGTGGTGTTGCTGCAAAGATCTATTTCCTTTTCGATTAGCTGTACCCAGTCCGGCGATTTAAGTGACAATTTCAAAGTTAGCCCGCACACTTGAGTCATTCCTTTCTTTGCTGCAGATAATGCGCATTGTCCGTCCCTGAATGTTACCCAGATAGTTTCTCCGACGAACCTAACTAGAATTACTTCGCCAATATGCGAAAAGTCTTGTAATAGTGCCATCATGAAGTTGTCGTCGAATACGCTGTCCACGTCGTCTGATTCTTCAACCGCTTTGACCACTATAGTGCCATCGGGTGGACCTAAATCTTGTATCACTTCCTTGAAAACTTCTTCACGTTTCTCAGGCTCAACGCAATGAACATCTATATCAATAATGGCGATCACCGGCCGATGATCACTTTGTTTCAATTCGACTCTACCATAGTGAACCAATTTTCCTGGGTTCCAATCTGCAGGAGAATCTGAAATTATTAAACATGTACACAACTGATTTAACGGAATAATTTACCATGAGAGATTGAGACTAACCGATATCAGGTACTTGTTTTCGACGTTTCCATAATACCCTGTCTGTCCACGCGGGTTGTCGACACTTCTCGCTAGTATCATAATCATCAGAGAAAACATCGTATTTATATGTGGGAGCAAAGGTAATAGGTCCCTCCAGAAAATTTTTAAAGACGTTTCCTTGTTCTTGTTGCACCTAAGATAGATGAAAGAAAACAAGAGAATGTTAAATATGTTTTTACATAGTCTACTGAAAGTAAAAATTATACATCATATCGACCTTTAACTGATCGTACTGCAATATTTGGTCAAGCTCATCTCTTTTGATCATTTCTTTCATTTCATCTTTATCCATATCGACACGATAATTGAAATCACCACACCAAAATACATAATCGTGAGTATTTAATGTTCTTCCCATGGGGAAAGCAATTTTTCGCGTGATCTCCGCGTAATCTGCGTTACGCTCGTTAACTTGATTTTGCCCAGCAGCGAAGTGAGCGCAAACAAAACAGAAAGAAGTAGAGTACAGCACACATCTAATAGCTGCAGCTCCTTTGTTCCCAGTCGCGCCGCCTAATCCAGTTTTAACACAATCTACAGCTACATCTCTTAAATAAGGAGCGTGTATAGGTCTTATGAATAGATAGAGGCAAACGCCGACTAACTGTTGATATGTGACCAGAACATATTCGGTATCACGTGAAAGTACTTTCTGCAATTCTTCTGCCCAAGCTTTCGCATTATCAGTACTAGCAGCCATTATATTACTTGCATTTAGATCAACGATCTCTTCGAATCCTATCGCAAATATATCTACAGGAACATTGTTGTATTCGACTGACACTAGAGCTGTGACAAAAATACAATCGATCCATAAAAAATTATTCCATCATTACGGAAGAAGTCGGTTTAAATAGAACTTACATTGTGAGACCAGAGGAGCGTCCAGTAACCAGTCAGCAAGAGATATATCTTTATGTACGATACTTCGAAAATGTTTCCCTCCATTAACATTGTAAGTACCCACGCTCACTCTAAGATTCATCGTAGTTACATATTCATTGTACCGTTTGCACATTTCTCTAAGGACGCTCGGTGGTGCATGTAACATGTTTGAAGGTAAAAGCAATCGAGCCCTATCAGCTAATTCTGTATTCAATGTTGATCCCAATAGCAGGATGTCAATAGCTTCTTGTTTACTAGAGTCTAATAGATTATTCTGTATTGTTCTAGCTGCGGATCTCGCACCATCCATTAATTTCGAGCTTCCCTGAATCGCTCCAGTTCCGGCATATATCTTACTCACTTCGTTACCATTGTTAATCCACATTTGTCTAAACACTTCTTCGAACCTTGAAACCATTTGTTGTTTCTCAAGTAACTTTAATAATCCAAGCTGTTTGTTAAGGGTCTCCAGCGCAAAGAATGTTTGTACACAATTTGTTCTGTCCAAACAATCGAGGCAATTTGTTCTAATAGTGCCAGTTTGTTCATAAATAACGTTATCATCGACAGCATAAAATAATGAAAATGATTTTAAGTATTTTTCTACTTTAGCTTTTAACTTTGATAGATTTCTTGTATTTCCACCTCTACATTCTTGGTGATAATCGAATAAGATGTGAGGCACATCTTTGTGTTCTGACATATTGTGATGAGTTTGGAATAACTGACTGAGCATTGCTTCTCCTTCTTTGCTACCAATCAAGCTAGAGCCAAGTAAATTCACAATTACTTGTTCTCCGTATCTTTCTTTTATCATTTTTAAATGCCTATCAAATGCTGGTGCGGAAGCCTCGAAGCCACGAGATATCTTCACTTTATGAGAGCCAACTTGAATACCAGGTTGTTCCCAAAACAATGGAACAGAACCTCTAGTTTGTACATAGGATGTTATTTCATGATCTAAATATATCACTTGCTCTGTTTCTACAAAGTTTGCTACATGACCATCATCATTTGTTCCTCTGACATTAAACCTAAACAACAAATATAGATTCATGAACCATGAGTGCAATTTCAGTTATCATTAAAAGATTCTGTTACTCTTATAAAGTTGCCTGATAAAGCATGATAAAAGTATAATTTCATTTTCAATGTTACAATGCAATGATAAGCAGTACAATGTGTTTTATGAAATCATTAGAAGTAGTAAATACCTTGTGCCTGCACGTTCACAACTTAATCTGGAAATAAGAACAGCACGAGCTTGTCTGTGTCCAACATACACAGTTCTAATTTCTACGCTGCCACACATTGCTTTAAGTAACCACTGAGATGTGTCCACACCATATCTTAATAAATGTATGTGCAGCATACGATTCCTGTTATATGAAGACGGATGCAAATTAATTCTGTCTGTTGTACGGTAAAATCATAGGACACACATATTGCTAACCAGAAAAATCTGTTGTCGGTTGCTGTGGCTTTGCATCGCTTCTGTGCACTGAGAGTAATGTCAAGAGATTCCTGACTACCAGCGGACCAAGAGAAATAAAAGGTACCAGAGTTAAGAACTTTCCTAACTTCAGACACACGATCCTCATTTCCCTGAGTATAATGAAGTGGAACAAAATGTGATTGAGTAATTCTGAATACTTCTGACTCTCCTATTTTGCCAACTGAAAAACAGCCAGTGACAAGGACAAGGTACAATAAAGTGTTATTTTCGCCAGCGTTTAGTTGTAAAACGCCTAAACATCCATATGCATCTAACGATTTTGTATATTTTCCTTTCAAAGTCTCGGTCTCTTCGGCAGCTGCAAAATAATATTCAAATTTCGTAACACTTCTCAAATATATCGAACGGAGTAAAATCAGATAAAAAAAATTGAAAAGCTCGTTTGGAAGATATCGGCAAGTGTATTGTTCGAACGAAAATTTGAAATGACGAACGGGCGAGCAGAGGAATAAAAAATGAGAACCGTTTCAGATAGATATTGTTATTGTTATCAATTATGATGAAATACTTACAGAGAACAGCAACGGCCTGTGATTCGAATAAAACAGTCTCCTTTCTATTTCGTTGTTCTAATATAAGTGAGTGAGGTTTAGGCGGTTTTAACTTTTCGTAAACGCGAAATCCTTTGCCCATCGCCATTGTTGCTTTAATGTTTTGGAAGGTTTCGGGGATAAAGGTAAGCTTTGGTAGAATATGACAGCCCCGTCTGTCATACGGAGCCAGTAGAATATCACCAGAGATGAAAAGGTCTATCCTTTACTCATAGTTCTCCAGTTTCTCCGCGCGAAGTCTCCAAACGCTTCGAGTTACTGGCTCACGTAGCAGTCGCGAGATGGAGCGTTTGTGGGCCTACACCCTAGGCACGAGGATCGCAAATCTTATCCACGTATTCTCAATGAGCAATCTCCCTTTTCATCTCTGCTTTCACCAAAGAAAGCTGATGGAGGGGCTAGTTTTGATGGCTCCCGTCCCAGATCTGGCAACTCTGGACTGACCTGGCCTGTATTGTCCAGGTTCGGGTTATCGCGTTTATTAATCGTTCCATAAATATGCGATCGACACGATAGCGCTTCATTCAAACACTCATTCTCTGCATTCTAATAAAAAAAATTGTTAACGTTGATATTTAATTTACTAATTTGTTCGTCTCAAATAAGATATTAATCATTTTTATCGTTTTTTTATGACATCGTGTTAAAACATATTTTTTTATCAGTGTTGATTAACATTTGTATCTGATATACTTCGAGTATGAAAATAATCCTTGTATATGTACTGAATTTCTTATTATATGGCGTTTACAAAAATAAATTTAATAAAAATCACATTTAAAGCGCACGTGTGGAAATTTTATTTTAAATATTAGTAATTAAAGTATGCCCTCTTTATGGGCAGAAGCCGAATGGATACGAAGTCGTGCGAATCTGCGCTACTGATTCTTCGTCTATTCTTTCGTTGATTTATCTGCAGTTTACATCGAATACAGTGCTGCCAGATTGAGGACGGGAGCCATCGGGAACCAGCCCCTCTATTTACGCACACCGTCGCACCGCATCGGTGTGCTTCGTGCTTGGCAGATTTCGTGCAGTAGAGAGAGAGGGTTTTCCGTCGCTCTTACTCCTGTAGCGTTAAGATGCGAGCGGTGCACAGCCGGCCGACGACGAATATTCCCAATTCTGGATTTCCATTCTTCCTATCATATGTTTACATAAAAAAAAATTAAAAGTTTTCGCCGCGAAAAAATATGTTTAGTGACCTTCTGATCAAATGAGACTATATGAAAAAATGAATTTTTTTTCGATATATATTGATTAATGTTCTTAAAAAAAAAGTTAACATTTTTCAATGCAGAAAAACATACGTAATCGTTGTTCCAACGATTGAATGGATTGTCCGTACTGCCGTCGAAATCAGAATAATAATTACATCAGAATAATTGGATCTCTTCACTTGGTACCGTATGCGTGACTTTGGAATCAAGCGAAGAAATACAGATGAAAGGAGTCGAAGATTTTAGGAGATTAGAATTTATACATATGTAATTGTATGAT
>SHCU01000040.1:440280-456207 GCA_004307685.1 Ceratina australensis | reverse complement strand
TTATTAATAACATGTTTTCGTAGTTTCATAAAAGTGATATTTAACGTTTTAATTTAAGTTTGATTTGTCTTATCTCAAAATTGATAAACAAATTTTTTTAATATGAAACTGAAGTTTTTAACAAATAAGATTATACTTGCTATTATATTTAATGAAGACCTCGTGTACGATTGGACGATTTTTCTATAAGGGAATCTATTACAAGTACAGGAAGACGGCTCTTACAATTACAAATTAAGTATTGCATGTTGTTAATCGTTCTTCTTTTCGGTTGATCAAAATAAAGTTAATTGGTGCATTAATAAAACAGAATAATGCGTTGATGTGACAGTCTCATTATAGTACCAACGACAGAAATGAGTATTCTTCGATTTCTTCCAAATAGTACACTCTAACTCCATTTTAAAAAAATGTTCTATTTATTTCATTCGAAAAATTGCACCAGCTTACAACTAAAGGGTCAATACCTGTACGCACTTTTTTTCTATAACACTTCATTTTTTAACAATCATATTAAAAGTATAACAAATTAAATTTTCGTCTTTATATTAGTACAATTTTTTTATGAGCTTACTCAAATATTGCAAATCTAATTAATTACTAACAAAAATCCTTGATCACTGGTCCTAAATTTCTACTTCTATTATGACAAATGATATATATTTTCCTTTTGTATAAATATGAGAAACCAAACTGCCTTAATTCCTAAGTTATAATTATAAAATTTGAATAACAAAAAAAGGGCAGTTTCTTTAATGATTCTACTCGAGATTTGATCTCTGTAATTTCGAAACAATAATTTCAAAATAACATTAATTTATAATAAAAACATGCTTGTCGTCAGCTCTTTAAAAGAATGTACGTCACAGTGAAATTTTCCATCCGTCGTTGGTTCATTAAACACGTACAAAGAATAAAAATAAAAGAGGTTGCATTTTTATGTGATACGTAGATAAGAATCATAAATGTTCTGTTGGTAAATTACATTAGCTAGCTGTTATTACTTAGTAATTGTTATATGATTATAACTGTTCTATAAGTAAATAATTGGTCGACTCATAAGTTTTAAGTACACTTTCATTACCGGGATATAAGACATTATTCTGTGTCTTATTCTTAAGTAAACGCAGAATAATACAAAATACTGGTTTGTTTTATCATTATATGTAATATCTAATTATACATATATATCAAGGTAAAAACTCTTTACGTTCGCCGATTTACTTGAACAGATTGGATCTATTGTCGCCGTCAGTAGAGTCTGTAGTAAGTGCGCCAAGCTTGGACATTGGTGGGAAAAATAATTGTAGGCCCAAGTAGTGATAACGCATGGAAAGAATTACAGATAAAGTGAGAGGACGTGTCGCATTCGCGCAGAATGATCGAAACTGGTCTTTATGGGCTACAGACTCTCGTGACGGCGACTACACCTAATATGATTTAACATTTTTATGCTATCTCGATACCGAATATTCTCTCCCTTACATTCTCTTTTTTTCACACACATGCATTCTCTTTCTCTCCCCCTCTCTCAATCTTTCTATCTCTGTACATCAATATTATTATAAAAGTAAATGCTTTGCATCTCTCTCTCCTTCAATTATATTTTCAGTCTCTTTTGTATACAACTATGCATGATGGATATTTCGAACATACCATAGGCTGCTCTGAAATTCGTCTGTATTAAGGCAGGTTCACATTATCATTGTGGTACCCCTATGGAAGTATTTTAATCCGTCAAAAAATAAAACGAAAAATGAAGAGAAAAAGCATGATTTCTGATTCGCACAATGCAGTCAACTTCTAATTAGTCCTATAAGAATGTACTCCCTTCACCGAGAACTAATGTATCGTGGACTGTAATATTTTGTTTCTAATGTTGCCTCTCCTCCCTCTTTCATTATCTAATATGTCCGATTCCCTAAGCTTATGGAACTTATAAGCGTGGAATCTATAAATGAAACCATGCATAGTTAGTTAACTAATATTAATTTCAAATATATTTTCATGCGTGCATCTCATAAATAACTTACGGCATTATGTACTTGGACAGCAATTCAATGATCTCCTCTCAACAATTCCATCAACAGATTAAATGAGCTGCCTTCTCCTTCAGCACGTTTCGCGCTCAACAATTCCTTTCCTGCTTGGCATGTTCTTTGCAAATCCGGAATTCTTAACAACAGTTCGCCAAACTTAGCAGGCATTTCAGGATACCTCGCAATGGTGTACTGTTGTAATGCTTGTAACGCCTTCTCTTGAGATGCTCTCACCTTTTCCGGTTCTTTCAACTCGCTTGTGTCGGATGTCAATAATACTATTACCTGCATGACAGAAACGTGTAAATTGAGTAAAGTTTATGCGTAATAAGCGTAGAAAATTTGTCGATATAAGGGTACAGCAATTACCTTCATTGCCACATATTCATACTGATCTACACGGAGTCTTCGGAGGTTGTTAGTAAACGCGAGCATCCTCTCGATGCAGGTCGCCAGGCCGAGCTGTCTAGCACGTTCCAATGTAATCGACTTGCCGAGAGACACTCTGATTTCACCGGGAGTGCTCATGCTGCGGAAGCAGCACGAGAATAGTAGCAATTCGCACCAAGAGTTGATCAACAGACAGATCTGGTCGTCGATCGAAATGTTCTTGAACAGCGGTAAACTTTTACACCACTTCACTATCTTGTAAAGTCGGTGATCGGCGATGTTGCACAAGTTCGATAGGAAATCGGGACGCTGAGTCGGATTACCGTTTGTGTTGTTCATCTGAGAGCTGTTGTTGATGGGTCCACCACGTTGTTGTTCACTGCTGACGGTCGAAGAGTTTGAGCACGACCTATCGTCTCTTCTGTTGCTTGGGTTACCATTTCTCGTGGAGCCACCGGAAGAGCACTCGACTCCTGAGCCTGCATCGGTTCCTGTTCCGGAACCACCGCTGTTACCCATTAAGATCGTGTCACTATTTATAGTCGTGTTCGCGCCACCGGCTTGTACCCCGGACATACGATCGTTATCATTGTAATGCCACAAATGTTCCACGTCCATAATTTCTTGCAAAAGCTGCGGCACTACTTGCATCTTGTGAGAGTGATTCGAATAATGCCTAGCGTTATAGTGATACTCGCTACCAGCTGGGGCCGGACTACAATTCCCTCCCGTGGCTAATTTGTCACTGGTCATGCTGCTCGCTGGACTTCCGACCAGGCTGGCCGGAAGGGTGTACGTACATTGGTATGTACTTCTTCCGCCTCTTGTGCGATCCTCTCTAATTGCTTCGAGCTTCATACCTGCTCACGACGTTAGAATTATTTTGACAACTATTACTATGATTTGAAACAATTGAGTAGAACTTACCCATATTGAGGCACTTGTCAAATCTACAGGCCGGGCACTTCTTCCTGGTTGCGACGGTGACCGGGCAGCCCGCGCCTCTAAGGCACACGTAATTCTTCCGGTTCTGGACGGTTCGCTTGAAAAACCCTTTGCAGGACTCGCACGAGAAAATCCCGTAATGGAAACCACTGATTTTGTCTCCGCAAATCGGACATGGGCTGTTGATCAGTTGCTGTCTAGTGGAGATGCCGGATGGTGCCGAGGGAATTCGACAATCCTCTTGATCGTCTGCGGTGTGTCCTTCGGGAGAGAGCTCGGACCCTGGGGCGGACGAGGAATAATGGTGAGGAACAGCGGGCGAGGCCGTCGCCGGTAGATGAAGCGGACTACCCTGAGCCACTTGGTGTTGATGATGTTGTGGGTGTCTCGGTTGCTGGACGGGAGAATGCGTGGGTGGGCTGAGAGAGCCGTAGCTGTAACAACTGCTCGAGGCATCTGAATTGTTCCTCGAGAGAGAATGCGACAATGACAAGGACAATGAGGAAGTAGAATTGTTGAAGCTGTGCCGCGACAGGGATAACGACGAGGACGGAACCGGGCTTCCGGCACCCAGGGCGGAATGGCGAGCCGCGTGTGGACTCTGTGTCGGGGAACTGAATACGCTGTACGCAGAATGAATCGCCGAATCCGGTGACGGCACCTGGAACATTTTAAAGATGTCAGGATTTATGTGATAAAAATTAACAAACGATAGAAAACGATACAAATGATTCATTATCGACTCAGATATTCATAGATTATACGACACGAAAATGGGATAATATAACACGGAATTATCTTACCTGCGATCTCGTATGGCTATGCTTGGTCAGATGATGTCTGGGATTTAATACAGGGCTGTGGTTTGGAGTTGAACTATTGTAACCGCCAAGTAATTTTCCTACAAGGAGAGGCAAATCATTTTGCTGAGTTTGTTCAAGATTTTCAACATTGCGTTGTTGTTGCTGCTGCTGCTGCTGTTGCTGCTGCATTTGTTGGCCATGTGGCAAAGGTGATCCCGTGTCATGGAATGAACCGAATCCAAATCCGGGACTAGACCGGAAGTCTGGCTCTGGTTTTATGGGAAACTTCTGTTCCATGGGGCCAGGACTCGCGCCGCACACTTGAACACCCTCCATGGACGTGTCCTCGTGTGTATCCTACGATTAAACCCACGCATCTATGTAATTTTCAGAATGATAATTTTTATTTCGTTAGTTAACTTAATAAATCTTCAAGCATACTTGATTTGTAATAGTATTGGAAGACATCTCTTGATCAGACAATTCTCCTTCCCATGACATAGGCCTTTCCGGTTGTTGCTGGGACACGTCTCCATCCTCGGCGTCTCCGTCGCCAATTTTTTCTCCACTTTGGCTACCAGACACTTCCCGTTTCTTTTTCGTGCGTAGGTTCACTCCTCGGAAATCGATTTTACTAATTTCGACATCACTGTCTTCCGCGTCGTCGTCCGCTGTGTTCTGCGTTAAGACGTTGACACCGATCCCGATACCAATGCTTTGCGTTCCGGTTCCGGTACCGATTCCCGTTGTCGAGACGATATTCGTGTTCCCGCAGCCCGGCACGGAACCGCAGCTCGAAACGACAGAAACTGTCACGCCATTCTGGCCAGTAAGATATTTGCATATACCTTTGCCTGAAATTTGTATCGATTATATCTTTTTAACTGGTAATTAAAAAAGCTTGACATGTTTGGTTTGAAGCGGCGAACAAGTAAAACTGTGCTGTAGCAAATAAATCTTTCTATTCCAATTACCATCGTGCATATCTTGATTCGGAGGTACATTGATCGTTGTGACTGAGACATTTTTCCCGGTCTCGGAGGAACGAGTTGCGGTGATTGTGCACGACGGTCCGCTGGGTGTCGATGAGCAGCAGCTGGTCGACGAAGTGGCCGAGGTTGTGGTCGCCAGGGAGGAAGTGGAGGTGATGCAGGAGGCAGAGACGGAGGCGGAAGCATTATCTGGAGCGGCGGATGAGGAAGACGGGGCAGTGCAAGAGTTTGACTTCCAGGATTGCGAGGAGGGCGCTGACCACCAGCCGGGACCTGGGCCCGGTCCCGGTCCCGGTCCTGGGCCCTCGCTGGGCCCGTTTTGCTCCGACATCCTCAGCTGGTTAATTCGTCGTACGCACGTGACGCGACTCGAGGTCTATGAACGGTCGCGAAACCTTGCAGCATCCTGATGAGAACCACTCTGGCCCTGTTGGCTGATTCTCGCGACTGATTTCGAGATGATCAGATTCCTCCCGATCGATAGTCTCAATCACGTAAGCCCGAGTTCGGACATTGGGAAACGATCGGTGCCTGTGCGCCTACGAACAGAAAGATATACACGGTGCTTTAGGATGTACGACTTTCCCCTGAGGGTGTCAAGGAATTGAAATGTAATAGTATTTCAAAGATTGATATTTTGAAAAGAACAAGATTGTAATTATTTTTCGTAAGACAGGCGGGTTAACAGACTGTTCGATTAATTTCCAAAAATTATACTTGTGTTCTAAAAATAATATATTCTCTGACATTATTTCAATTTCATTAAAAGAATCACTGAGGTCATTAATCTTAAAAGAACTTTTCAGCGTTTTCAAATCTTTCATGTAAACTTAATATAATAATTATTTATTACAAAAATTAGGACGACTTTACATAACTATAGAAACATTCCTTTTCATTTAGGTGTTGTTACTTGAGATTAATTCATTTCAATATTCGCGTGTACATGCAAGCTTAGCGACTTAAACGATTTTACAGAACAAGACTCTAATATCGCAGTGTTTGCTCGTTAGCGATAGAAGCGAGTGTCGCTATCACCATCTGGAAATAATTAACGGTATTGACGTACCGTGCAGACGTAACGGACAAAGAGCGCTGTTTTGTACCGGTTTTTCTTTGCCCCAGTGTGCATTATACATATCGTGTTGCGTGATCAGTTACAAACAAAAGGTGCGAGTACGAGCAGCGTTTGCGTTTCCGCGGCGAAGGTCGATCGGCGGTTCTGCCAGGACCGGAAGTGCACCGGCCTTGCGGGACGGCCGCCGCGCAACGCCGCTCTACGCACTAGCGGAACTTGACTTATTGTTAGATGTGATCGGCCACTACCACGGGCCTGGTTTCCTCGAATCGCGTCCCAGTAAACGCTTTCGGTGCACTCGGATGCACTTTCTCATAACTCGACGAAACTCGATATCGCTCCCCTTATGTCACATCCATGAATATGATCGCGATTGAATTTAGAATTTCACATTCCTAAATGGAACGGCGGTCAGATGTTACAAAACCGAATTTATCAAATATTCAATGGTTCGTTTCGAGTGTCGATTACACAGTGAACTTCTTGTCGCTTAAGAAACGAAGTTGTGGACTTAAATGATTATCCGTGTGACATAAAAGGAGTGACGTAACAAGCGAAACGTACGCAGAGTGCAAAGTACATCTAACAAAGTGATCGGATGTATTTAAATCGATTTTTATTTAGATTTCATTTTACACGAATTTAGTTGTACGCGGAGATTACAGCGTCTGGTTGGGATGATCGAGTCAGAGAGGGAAGTATATAGTAGTGGGAAAGCGGAAAGAATGAAACTGTAGGAAGATAGAGCGTCACGCGACCGAACGTATCGGCCTCTTCTCTCGGAGAGGATCGTAGAAGCCACGACGACGATGGTAGTTACTACTACGGCTGCGACGCCGACGGTAAGGTCAAGGCCCTCTGCAACCGCCCTACCCAACTCCGATATACCTTCGTGGTCACGTGACGCGGCTCAAGGTCTTTTCCACGCCATCGCGATGCACCGCGATTGCTCTTTTTCGCGTATTCAGTACGAGCATCACTTGCAACATTTTTATTTGCCCACGTATCCTATCGAAACTGTTCGAGTTTTCAATTATTTCATAATCGTGCGTGCAAAATATGCGCGCATATTCTCGAAGTGACTCGAGCAACTTTTCATCAGTTGCCCTGAAATTCAATTGACGCTATTGCTTCAGCGTAACGTTCCAATTATCTCTAAATTTTATTCAGCTTTATTTTCGGTGAAAACGTATATCATACAATGTTAATGACACAAAATTAAATTACAAGATCACAGTCACACATGTATATGCATGCGTATGTCAATTAGTTCTATTCGGATGGTTCGTACGAAAGCGAACTATGTTTGAAAAAATTACATATTCCGAGATTCTTCGTGCATTGTAACACGTTACGAACAGTTGCAGGCCAATGACATCGCTTAAAGCCGATCTGCATCAAAGCGTGCTCTCCAATACCGTATACTTGTAACGTACAGAGGAATCTCCTAAAAATCATGATTTGGCCTTGAGAAGATTCAAAATGATTGGCAAATTCTGATTTACGTCCGAAGCAGGCGTTGAATTTTATCTTGATGATAGAGAAGGTGTAAGCATGGCAGGTGACGCGGAAGAGGGATCGATGACCCTAGGAGTTACAAGTCGATTCTATTTTGAGCGGGTCGTATGTATACTGTAGTTCTCGATTGAGAGTCGGAATGATCATGAAAGAATTACGAAGAGCTACGTTTGTTTTCCTATTACGTTAGCCTTATCAACGACGAAATGAACCGATATGACGAGAAATGATCGTTACTCGAAATGAAACCTTCGTTGAGCACAGAATCCATTAATCCCTTTAAGTGCAGAATTTGAAAACAGTTTTAATCTCAAACTGGAAAGAACACGAGTTTGCACATGTGTCTAAAATTAATGATACTTCTTGAAAATCAATATACAGTAAATATACATACTATGCTCATTTCTCTTAAAGAAATAGATTGGTCTAGTTTATGAAGGTTCAAGCGCAACCACAACCACAAATGGAATAGATATTACTAATAAGTAGCATTAACGATTAAGAAGTAGAAAAAAGGATAAGATCCGTTAAATCGTATCAGTATTAGGTCAATCATACTTTCTTGGCCATTCACTTCTATTTCGAGTATATTAACATTGATAATATTTAATTGCGGTACATTATCAGATAACATTTAATTATAATTTTTCCGTCATACATAACCGATAAATCGCATACTTTATGCGATGGCGCGGGAACGTGGTATTATGTGATGCACTGTCCGCATACTTTTTTTCAATAAATGAAATGACAGCGGATCGTTATTACGCTGGAACGATTATTAATCATCTACGTGCTTTCATAATTTCGCATTGATTATCTAGGGGTTAGATGGATTTTAATTACTAAATAGGTACGTTTCGTAGTATACCGTATATTGGTAACGTGAGAGGTTCTTTCTATCCGTGTACACTTTCTAAAGCGATATTAACGAAGGATAAACGAATGTAACGGGCATTTGACTTTGGTACAAGTAAAGGATAGAAGTTATCCGAGTGAGTTACTAGTTCAGTGCTTGGTACAATGGAAGTAGCCATTGAAATTTTTATATTGCTCCTACACCACGTTTAATGTGTGTTTGTAAGTTAATTCTAATTAATCATTTTCAGAATTCGTTGTTTATATTTGTTACTCGTAGATATTAAATAACGCTATCTATTAAATAAACACAATTCGAATATAATAATTCCCAAGATTGTAAAATGTAAAGCAATAAAATGTTGTATTAATAAGTGTGTTTATAAGATCGAATGATGAACGTTAATTTCGTATCTAAGAACTCAATTTAAAGCATTGTTCACTACAATATTTTGTCAAAGCTTTCCCAGCGTACGAAAAGCGGTTGATACAATGCGGAATATCTTTCTCTCTCTGCTTCAGTTAGGTAGTAGGCACGGGTTTCCCTTTCACCTGGGCCAGTGGGCCCAACCGCGCATACGTTTAATATCTCGTCGAACTCGCGCACACATAACTTCGCACATATACTAGCTCTGACGGAATTCATACATAAATGCGTGTTCTAATGTCAATGAGATTTATAATTTTATCGTTTCGATGCGTGCAAAATTCTTTGACTATTTATGTGTATGCTCTCTTCGCGTTTCACTCCGTTCGAAATTGATTTTCAATTCAACATTAGAATGAAATGAAGACTATTTTGAAATGTTGATACCTAAAATAGTTTTCTAGTACATTTTAATAACGATTTCATTGATTCATTTCATGATTCATTGATTCATTTCATGATTCTTCATAGAATAGTTCTGGAAGAGGGACGGAAAAAAATATTTGATTTTAAGGCGTAAACTATTTAATAAAATTAAGATTTCTTGATATCATCGATATAAAAGTTACAATAAAAAAATGAATTTAATATTTCAAATCAAATTCAGGAAAAAAAAGTGTAGGCAAGATTATTTTTCTACGATAATTTTTCCACAAAAAAATAGAACACTTGGAGGAGCGTTTCATAGAAAAACGCATCGATTATTCCGAAGAAAATTTCTTCGATCGCGGCGCGTTACTTTCGCTATTATTCTTGCGTCACGTTCCTGTTCATTGGCGAACGATAAAGCGGACGCAGGAAAAAAAAGGAAACGTCGCGACGTTTAGATAAAACGTTCGAGATTGCGTAAAAATACCGAGAATGTCCATTTTTCATTTGCCGGATACGACACTTCATACCGTGTCCGTATCTGTGCGTATATGCATGAGCACACCGATCATGGATACACAGTGGTCCGGTCTGGGTGTCAATTAAAATTATTATAGCCGGTCGGAGAGCATTTTTGAACAGCATCGAGAACCGGTTCGGTTCAGGATCGGCTGCAGTTACCAGCTACCGTCTTATACAGTTACTCCCAAAAATATTCGGACATCCGAGCAATTCCGATATCTAGCCTTTGCGTTCCGTACAAACATACAAAAGAGCAGCATCAGGTTATTTAAGTAGTAATGTAACCGTGGAGGATTAACATCACTATATAGCGGCAGTAAATCATACGGTTAAACGTTAAATCCAATTACTTCGAAGTGCATACGCATGCTGCACTGTCGGTAGAAATTATATTGCAGCATGACGACGCGGAATATGTACGATTACAATAATCGCAGAGAAGATCACAGAACAGTGGTTCTGAAACTTTGACATATGCGCCACATTAATAGCATCCACTAATTGCTGTCTGTTGCAATCTTTGCAACGCTATTTAGAAGATGCCAGATATTCTAATTACAAGCATGAATATTACTTTTGAAAGGTGCATATACTTCCTATTTTGAAATGATACAAGACACATCATTAGTTACATGCGTAAAGCAATTAAAAGAAGAAGATTTTTTTCTACTGCGTAATTTTTAATTTCCATGACAGTTTTCATACCAGTCACGATTTAATTCGCGCGAATCCCTCCGTTAGTACTTAATAGGAGCTAGTAATCATTATAAGTCTGAAGGTACGACATTATTACTCAATGCAACATTTCTCCTCCCCTCGATTAGTTTTATAGATTACAGGTTGCGTACAGATACGTATAATACGTACTCTGGACGCTATTCAAGCGAAACCCACACGATCCTGCATACCATTCGCAATGTATCCTCGAGAAGCTAACAGCTTCCTGTTGTTTTATTTGCTAATGCACCTTCATTGCTCGTCATCCCACCACGAATAAAGTAAACTAGTTAAATCTTATCACGATTTTCATTCAAATATTTTCTTTGGGAAATCTTGCATTTCTACATTCTACTCCTCCGTTCCCTGCCCAAATCTATCTATAGGATGGACCGTAAGTAACAAACATCGTAGAGATTATTAATTGTGCTGAAAATTGAATTTTAAAAATATACCTACTTTTGTTGTTTTATTTACTAGTCAAATTTTATCTCGATTTTCATTCAACTATTTTTTTGGAGAAATCTTGCATTTCTACTTTCCACCCCTTCGTTTTCCGCATTAATCTGTTTAGAGGATAAATAACTGAGGTTGGTAACAATCCTAGAGGTTGTTGAAAAAATGTATACTACAAAGTAAAGTAACACCGCCCTGTTACAAGTATTTCAATGCTTGTTAATTATCTTTAACGCATTCCGTTCGTTTAACGTTTATCTGAAACATTTTCTAATGCAATTAACAGTTGCAAAAGTGCCTGCTATTTATAGTGCAAAATGGGTCATCCTGTATGTTAGTTATCAGCTGAATACGTTTACTGGCCGTACGAGTGATGTGTTAAAAATGTGGATTTATTATCACGTAACGCAATATTGCGTACGCGTCCGTAACGTTCGCATGCATTAATCACCATGCTGAATGGATCGAAGAATTTTCAGCGACCTCTAAGAACGCAATGCATGCATGTTTATGATAGGTACACTGTTTCTGGATCAAAGCCTTGAATCGCAACGTTTTCCAGCAACGTGCTAGAAGGCTGTGCGAAATATTTCTTGCGAGCATGTACGTATATGTACACAGTTACATACGGGAATCGGTTACGAGCGTATGTATGTTTCCTCGCATGACCTACAGGCTCGAAATTTCTTGTTGGTACTCGGCGCAGGTATGTAGGTGTAGCGTGAATATACAGAAATGCCGATTTTCACGCTCTAAGATATTATCAACGAATGCAATCCGGCGTACGCGATTATCTGTACGTACAATCATACACGTACAAGGATAGTAAATACAAATATTTAATTGACGATATACCTTGACTTCTACAAGTATTTGTACATACTATGTGTGTATATCGAAATTGAATAATTTTGTAATCTCCGTCTGCTTATCTCTTTAGCACGTAAAAGAATTGATTTTTTCAATCAGCTAGTGAGAAAATTGTTCAACTTTGAAATGTGTATGAATATTTATAGACTCTGTATCTCTTGTTGATTAAGGAAATGAAAAAAATGAGAGAATGTGTATACCTTTACATTTCATTATCCACCTATTGTTATCTAATGCAATAAATTTGAACACCAACAGTGCAGGCATGACAGCAATATCTGCTGAAGGTAGGCGTAAATATGATCATCCTGAGTGCCATGCTTAGTCAACGTGCCGTTCAATATGAATTTAATCGCACAGGCGTATGAAAGAATGTTACTCTACATTCATAAAAAATTAGCTATCTTCCCTTATTTGCCTTCCCTTTTGCCTTCGATGACAGAGTGAGTTTAATATTCTCAAAATTTGTCTTCGTACATCTTCCTAAAGAATGTTCCCTCTCGTTTAAACTGCACAAAGTGATAGATTATACAGAGGAATTGGCATGCAAATGAGGATAGAAAGAAACGAAGCGGGAGAGAGTTCAGTTCTTCATGTTTCTGCTTGGCCGACATACTTATATCTAAAGAATGACTTATTTACGGGTAATTAAGCCCAATTCATCGTGGAACAGGTTAGCATTTTAAAACACCTGGTCTAGCAACGCCGGTGTACAGCTATGGAATATACGGCAATGCATTTTGCGCCCAGTCATACTGGATTCACGCCGGCCGTATCGACTGTATAGAAGGTTAGATGAATGTAGATAAAAATGCGATTAAGAACGCAGCAAGATAGTATCTACAGGGTGTCCCGGAATGCACGTTTTTCCCCTCAAGGCGTGAAAGAAGTTTTAACTGCGAGTAAAAGTTTCCACTTCTTTTCTTCGATCGCTATTAACAAATTTATTAATGAGAAAAACCAACGTGTGTTTGAGTACAACAATCACCCATTACCACTGTTAAATAGTAGCACAAGGTTTCGTCCCACGAAGATTTTATACATTTATGTATGTAGAGAAATGATAAAAAAATTGATTTAATTGGGACACCTTGTAGAGGAAAAGTTGATCCATGGAAGAAAAGAGGAAGATCGTTGTCGAGTACATAGCAAGAAATGATCGAGGTGCGGTCGGGCCAGTATACGTCGGGAAAGGTTCATCAATATTCATAAGTCGCGCTTGCTAGTCGGTCTATCCGCGTCTCAAGGATCCAGGGAGTTTCCAGTACACACTCCTTCTCTCTGTCTCGCTTTTCCCTTCTTTTTATACACATATAGGGCCTAGGGCCACGTACACACAGTAAATACTCAATTCAGAAGTTCGAATGGAGTGCCAGTCCCATTTATGTGGATCTAATTGCAAGTGCCCCTTTCAGAGGTATGAATGTTCATAAAGCGTTCGGGACAGCGAAGGACCATAAGAATGGTTCCTGGATTATCGGGCAGGATTTACTACGATGAAAATCAGTAAAACAGGATATATCAATATCCTCGATTCTCTAAGGTGATAAACGTAATATTAGACACCTTGACAATTTTGGACAGGGGTGTAACGTACATATATCTGTTATGAACGAGGTCCGAGTTTCAAATTTTAGTAAATTTTGACTCTGATTGCCCTAATCGAATACATTAGATTTGGTTTCACTCCCTGTTTTAACAGATTTGCTTAAAATATAATATACAGTATATTACACGGTAATTATAGTCAGCATACTGCATATCTACGTATGTAAAACTACGTATTTTCTACGTGCACCTAATAAAGGTATAAGGAAAACAAGGGGAAACGGCGGACCAGTGATAATTACGTATACGAAACGTAAAAATATCTTCTGCGATATTTTCTATTTCTCGAAGCTACCTTAGCCTGGCGTGACATCATTTTTACCGATGTCGAATATTATTCAAATTCAGAAAGTGGACAGCGAAATCGCCGTTCCATTAGTGGAAGAAATTTCTGTCGAAAAACATTTATTTACGAGTATGGATATATGCAAATTTAATCAATTATACATTTTAATAGAAAGAATGCTCTTACACCTGTATGAATTTATACGTATTTAATTTATAAATATTCATGGCAAAATAACTGTCTATCGCTTTAGCCTTGTTGCCTTAAAGCCGATTTCGATCAGATCCATACAACAGCGAATGATTTTTGAAAAATGTCATACCCAACACTTCTCTGTACGCATATCCTGTATAGTTTAACGACGTTTACCCCTTCATTTGCTTCTACACATTTTATGCACATATTCCCGTTGCACGTATACCTGCATGGCGGCCTGTGTATGCACGTGTAATGTATACACTCTGCGGTTGTGATAAGATCGAGATGGAGCTTGCGCAATCTCGAGTAGCGATTACCACGAGAAGGCAGTGTCGTGGACAGACCCGTCGCCGCCACTGTCGACGGGTTTTACATACATATGTATGTACTTACTACTTACATCTTGCACTCTAACTGTAGTCTATACGATAGTCTCTATAACGAATAAGAGCGCACTTGTTACCTTAAAAGCATTAGGGTTAGGGCACAGAGAAGCGAAGTTTAAGTAATCTAGACATTTGTACCCCAAAGTTCGTTATTTTCTCTAAAGAGTATATACGTCTAATAGGAAAATGAGGAGTACTGAAGAGGAAAATCATGTAAAGAGAATATCAATTTTTATGCTCGAAGTACTTGTACAATTGCACGTCCATACTATTTTATTCCGTCCATACTATTTTACTATTTAAACTATTTTATGAAAACGAAGGGATAATTCTCAACTAAACACCCGCGACCTCGAAAGCTATACGTGGGCTGTAGAAAGACGATTACAAATTTCTCGGGAATGTCAGATAGCCATACGCAGTTCCCTGGAAAGATACTCAACAGAAAATAATGTGGATGAGCAACATCGATAGATCGCTTGGAGTTTTACGTGATTGAATAATATGCAAGATCCACCTTTAATCTAAATAGATATCGAAGACAATATATTTCTCAACTTTTTAGTTTCTGGCTAGAGCAATCACTTTTCGAACATTTGTAGGAAAATGTTGTTGAACAAATCATGTTTACCGTTAACCTTCCACGTTACCTTATTAAAAAATATCACAATTGTTAAGGTTTTCAGTCGTGCCGAAATAATGCGAATGCTTTGCGTATAAGAATTTATGTTTGTTTTCAATTTCTTTAGTTCAGCAGGTGCCTCCTGTAACTGACTGTATACCGCTACGGACTAACGTACCATCCATTCTATCCCGTTTTCTTTTTTTGTCTGTAACTGTCAACTACAAGTCAACGTTTTTCGCGGGTTCTCCCACTTCCCTCCTACTTTTTTCCTTTATATCAATTTACTTTTCTCACCAAACTCGTTAAAAATAGAATAAAAACTAACCTAGTACACTTTTTTAAATTTAATCATCCAGAATATTACAAGACTACGGAATTAAGTTAAGGGTTATACACTTACAATTAGAATTGCCACTTAAAAAAGTGCTAAGATTGCAACATTTATGATAGTTATCTTAACTGTTTCATAACACCTCGTTTTTACGTTTCATCTTATTGTTAGATCAATTGATATTTCTGCTTATCTGATAAAAGTTTTATTTTTTTAGATACCACTATGAATTACGTGGATAATATTCATCGCATTACATGATACATAACATGTCACTTCGAATGTTATTACGGAGATTAGGAGGTATGGTATGGAGAACAAAATACAGAAGTGAGATGAAATTAAATATAAATTACAGTAAACTACAAAGGAAGGATGTTACAAAAATTGTGTATAATAGTTTAAGAATCGGGATAACATGTAGTAAATCATGAGACGAAAATAAGCATAATATAAAATAAGCAGAATGCTTAGATTTCGTTAATTTGACCTATACTGTAATTCTTGCG
>SHCU01000040.1:424321-440272 GCA_004307685.1 Ceratina australensis | reverse complement strand
ATGCTACAAAAATTGTGTATAATAGTTTAAGAATCGGGATAACATGTAGTAAATCATGAGACGAAAAGAAGCAGAATGCTTAGATTTCGTTAATTTGACCTATACTGTAATTCTTGCGTCACTGCGTATCGTTTTCGTAGTTCCTGGATATCACGTTATAAATCGTTGATAACTCAAGATTGCCGTTAATCAAAATTAATTAAAACCTAATGCGAAGTAACGCGTAGGTAAAATGTCAGACTTTCGTTCCAAGTTCCTTGATCGTAGATAGCTTGTCTTCCGCATTTGGCCTTCGATTTGATAACATTAGGATAACGTTCCGACGAGAATGCATTTATCACCACGGGTAGGGCGATTAAACAGGTGGAAAACAAGATTCCGCACGTGCAAATAATATTTCTGGGAAATGGAACGAGGAACATCGGAAATATACAATTACAAGCATACGCGTACAATTCGATTAAACTTCGAATTTGAAAGAAGATGGTTAGTTTCGTCAAGTTACTCGGTACAAATATTGAATAATGTTCTTTTTTCCCGTCACCCTTCATTGAATCGTAGGAGACACGTACGTGCAGTGACTCATATTGTTCAAGTACAAAGATTATTTACTTGTTCGACATAGTAAATTTCTGTTAATTCAACAGAAGAAAACAAATGAGACGATTCAAGTTTATCCTCGAACTTTTATAAGCCTCCCATTTTACTTCTCTAAGTGAACAATCTGCAACAAATTCTAATATCCTCGACAATAGTAGAAACGAAATTGCATAGGTTACAACGTAATTGCCGATACGTTTCTTTTCTCTGCGAAAGTTCTACCGTGCGATATTATAATGGCGTTGAAAATCGGATCCGGCGAGCGGTCGTCGTTCAGAAAAACTGATCAGAGTGTTAAACTCGGGCAAGAAGCTAACAAAGCGGGCGCAGGAGATCGCGCAAGAAACAACGAGATGGCTCGTCTCCGCGGCTTAACGGGTTCGGTTGGGAGCACGAGACACGTCCTCCCGTCGTCCGTGTGCAGCTCGTAAACGGGAGAAAGAAGGTTGGCGCGCGATCGAAGAAAATCCCGTGGCCTGCCGGGTATAAGAGGCAAGAATCTCGCGTTGAGGAGCACTGATCTGCACCGCGTGTAATCGCGTGGGGATGGAGGTGAAGGGTCCAAGGGGGCACGCGGAGGGGCTCAAGGCCGGTCACGCTGTCAAGCCAGAAAGCCTGTGCGCCGAAATATCAACATGACTGTCCAACTCGGTTAGCCTCGCTCGTTGCTCCGATTACCTTCGCCGCCACGTTCATAGACACGCGTCCATAATCGCGTTCCCGGCGTCGTTGCGGTCGGCGTCGACGGGATCACGGGTGAGACGACTCCTGTCAACCGTCTCGAACTTCACGACGAACACCAGGAAGTCGGCGGGGTGGGCGAACGAACGGCTACGGGGGGGTTTAAATTGCGTCGTGCACGGGGTAGGGAAGACAGTAGGAAAGAATCAGCTTTCGGACAGGTGGTACAGCCACGGGATACTGACAGCTGATAGTTCGTGACTCTTGTATCGAGGGAAGTTACGAAACTCGTTACTACGAGAAAGACTACGACACGATCTTGTAGGAAAGAAGCGGAATGCACGCTGGTGTGCGAGAGAATGCGTGCGTGTCGATTGCCTCCGCGGCCGAGAAGGAGGAAGAAGGATGTCGAGAGACAAAAGGGAGAGACGCTAAAGGAGAGAGACGAGGGAAAAGAAAGATATATTTGTACGGTCGATCGATCACCGATTGAAATTCGTTGAACCGCTTTTCCATCGAGAATCGTTGAATATCGCCTAGTAGCCGATCAAGTTCGAAACGATTTTTGCTCAACGATAAAAGCAGTTACGGTGAACAAAAAATTGAGTGAAAGAAAAAGGAGACGAGAGAGAATAAGAAAAAGAGGTGAAGGGGAGGAGGGAGGGAGGGAGGTGGGTGATGGGAGGGGGGAGGGGGAAGAGTGGAGTAAAAGAGAAGCAAGGAAGAGAACGACGAAAGGAAAGGGGGATAGCGAGGAGGAGGAGGAGGAGGGAGTCGAGGGGTCATCGGGAAACATAACCTCTGTACGCGCAACGTTCAAGTAAGCCGACCGAACGATTTTGAAATTTCCCATAGCTCTCGATATCACTTCCGCGTGAATCTCCTTACCTTATGCTCCGTGCAACTCGGCGACCGCGACGACGATCGTGTCCAGCGTTCGTTACGTTTAAAAACGCAGTGTCTGTTACGCGAAGCACTATTTGACAGTTTTCCACGGTGAATAGTTACGCGTTCAGCTCGGCTGGTACAAGTTTTTAGGGCATTGGGAACACGAGGATCGAGCCAGGCCGATAGATCACACAACACTGCTACCGACACTTCTTTTCCATACGCGACACCACGGGTAGACGGTGCGATCGGGCGTCTTCGGACGAAGTAACAGGCAACCGAAAGAGCTTGGCACACCTTCGCGTCACGTTACAACGAGTTACAACGAGCCACGGGCAGCTACAGGCACGGGGCTACCTCGGACTCTCCGTCTCCGTCTCCGCTGTTGACTGGTGGCTACCTCAAACCTCACACCACAACCTCGTCCTCGTACCTGTGTCTGTGTCATTCTTTCTCTTTCTCTTTCTACGCTCGCGCTCGGAACCAGCGCTGGCGGTACAGTGCATCGCCACCAGATGGACGACGTGCCCGTGCATCTATTCTAACCTAACGTATGTAATATATAGGACGTGGCCCCTCGAACATGGTAGATCAGTTTGCGACGCTTGCGACGGAGTTGGGTTTACGACTTACGATTGCGATATACTTGTGCGTGTAAAATACCAAAGTATTGTACACACGAAACGGCATATAAAAAGTTGCATACAATACGTCACGAGTTTAGGACGTTTTTAGTGCGCTGTAAATAGTAAAGACTTGTAATTTGTAAAGCTTATACAGTTGATTGTAGGTTAGCTGAATTATATTATTTTTAACCAGTGCTTCTAGTCGATATACAGTTCTAATATTATACTCAGAGCTTCCTTATGCAGCCAAATTTCCTTAGCTAAGAAGTTTTTTGCTCCAGTCCCCCTTGGGTCTTGTTGATCACGATTATCACTTAAATTCATTAAAAGAAACGTGCTAAAGATGGGTAGACATATCATAGAACATTGACCGATGATCTACTCTTCTTTTTTGTAAGATCGAGAGGTTGCAGAGTATTTTAGGTTCCATAGGTTTTCCTGTTCATTTAAATGTTTGTACCTTTGATTACCCTTTTGAGATTAGGAATTGAGTCCTGACATACCTTGGTATACCTGGATGTAAGACCTGTGATGAAGTAACGAATTCTCCTACAGCTAGATATTCAATTAGACTATTCTGACATTGAGTTAAGAATAACATTGATCCCTTGTCTCCATGTTACAAAGTGTTGTGTCGAGCACATATCCAGCATGATCAACCAAACTATTGAAGTTGAATTGAATCCACTAAAATCCATAATAAGAAATAATATTGATGAAATGGGGTATCTCACATTTATTCTTGCGAATCTATTCTCAAGCAGAATCAATGACCACATTGTTCAAGCTGTTCTATCATCCTGAATGGCCTGATCACAATTAATTTTCCACCTCTTCAATTTATAGCTTCAATTCATTTTCTCAACAGCAACTTGACATAAAATTTACTTTGATTTTACTCGAAGTTTATTAGGTCATATCGTTATTACTCAAAGCAAGTGGAAAATAACTTATATTTACAGAAATAATGATTTAAAAAGAAACGCGCTCGTGATCTTAGAATAGAATTAAAATTTCAAAGAAAATAAAAAATGCATACAGACGGGCATAGGTAGGTATTATAGCAATCGATTCTTACTGGCATAAGTCAGGCAAACGTAAATGATCGTGGTTCAACGTTCGAGACTGACCGGGGTCGCTAAAGCATTTTCCTTTAGCTCCGCTTGACAGCGATTGGCATCTATAATCCTCGGCTGTGCGGTCCGGTAAAAAAGTCGCGGAATGCGTTTGATTCAAACCCGTTCGAACGCGTTTCAGGAAACGTGAGCGAGCCTATTCCACCCGTGACGATCATATCGATCAGATCTTTCGCGCTTAACTCGTTTTGAAAAATTATACATGAATATGTTGTTCAATAATGAAGTGAAAGTGGAGAAGCGAATATATTAGATACTAGGAAACATTCTTTGAATTGGTTTTTATATTTTATTTCGGAAGCTTACTACTAGCGGTAATTGTGTATGGTCTTAACCGGTTCTTTTATAATAGATTAAAATAATAGTGTGATTAATTAATAGTAATGAAAATAAAAAAATTGTATTTAGTAAAACAGATTTTGAAATGCGGTTTTCTAAGGGACGTTTATATTTGCTTTTGCATTAGTTTCTTTTTATTTGCAATAGATATACATACATGTAGAAACTGAACAAGTTCGAATGAGAGACGGAAAATCGCTAAGCGATTCAACGGCGTGAAATCTTACCAATGACAGCGTACATTAGTTCATTAATAATCAGTTTATGTACAGATGGTCGTATCGTACGTATTCATCGAGATCTCAAATCTCATGAGTGAAATCAGATTTGGACATTCAAATAAATAAATCCGCTCGTAAAATGAAATTTTTGAACTATGATAAAATGTTGGCCTCGAATAGCATTTAATATTTGTATACTAATGAATACATTTTCACTGAGTGTAATTGTTGTTCGGATAAAATTTGCCCAAATCTGATTGATACTATCGAATAAGATCAGTGACGTATAAACGTACCATTTAGGAGTTCCTTAAAATAATTAATTATGGCACAGCCTAAATAGACACGGAAAATGTATGAATGAAATCTTCGTCTTTCATTATTCGCATTTTCAAGCTGACAAATTTTTTAAAAATAATTTTTTCATCAGCAGAATTTTGATTATTTTCAACATTCCTCCAAACTGCTTAATCGTTATATCGAAATTAACACACATCGAGGACGGGGCACACTTTATTAGTTTATGAATTTTATTCTAAAAGAAAATTATTGAATAAATTCTTATACGATTACTTTTATCTTTAAATATAACATTTGATTCAAACAGTTACTTTTTAAAAATATTCTTTTACTTTGCATTAGTCATATCCACCGTAAGATTTTGCAATTCACATAGTCATACATAGAAGTGATTTTCAACTCGGTATCATCGCCAAGTAGAACCAACCACTTCGAAAAATAATTTCTTATTTAGCGACGCTTATCGTTCTTACTGTTTACTCGTCCGAAAGTAATTTCTTATTTGTCCTCATTTTCTCTGCTTAGGTAAAGAGTTTTACATACGTACGTACGTATCCGTCCGCAATGTGTCGGCAATCAGGTAAACTCTCACGTAAGTTTTTAAGATCAAGCTTCATAAAAAAAGCGCCTTCGTATCGTATAAAATGAAAAGAAAAAAACAGGAATCACACATAACCGAACAGTTTTTTATACTTAAAAGACGCCAAGGGCACTTTTTGTAAGTATGATTAATCATCGGTCTATTATAGCAAACTTGTTTCCAGTACTCTTTGCAACGGCAGTAAATCCTAACTACACTTTTCAACGCATAGAACTCATGCACTCTATCGGCCGTCAATCCTACCGAGGCACGAGCTTCAGGTACAGCTGCGAAATATCATTACAACCTGGAAACACGAAGCTTTCGTTATCTTGACAGTATGAATCCAATGAAAAAAAAAAAAAAATAGCGATACAGATAACATGAATATAGAGTCTAGAGTAACGTGTTACTTTTTATTTTTCATCATTAGTTAAATTTACTTACGTCCTTACAATTCTCAATCAGCCAAATAAAACATCGCGACAGCGACATAAAATTATTTTCTGAATCGCGGCGGAATCGCGTTCGTCGGTGTTGGCGTCGGACTGCTGCTGCAGGATCTGCTCAATGCTCTGTGACTGTCGACAGTGAGGAATGTCTTGTCTGTGGTCGGCGGCGCGGAGATGATTTCCGGTTCAGCAGGGCTTGGACATCGTCGTTGCGTACAGGTCGACAACGTGCTCCTCGACAACGTTTGCAACGGAATCTGATAGATCCTTATCGGTTTCCAATCGCCCTGATTGTCTGCAGAAAGTAAAGATAGCATTTCGTTGGCAATGTCTGCTTAAGGTAATGGGATAAATTCTAAACTCGCATTAGATATCGCCACAGAAACATGTCACTAGAATTTACCTGGTAAAATTTAATAAAGGGTAAAGATATTGTCAATTTTGAATCGTTTGAAACTGATGTAGCATCTACAGATATTCATAATGATTAGAGAAGGCAACGCGTTACGCAAACATTTGGAAAATCGCGTTGTATTGAGAAGATAGATTGGTGCATACTTTGCAGATTGGATCGAGAGGACGATGATTGCGCGAGAGGTGGCGGACTGGAAACCGGTTCCTCCTTGTCCGAAGGTTTCGAGTCCAGTCGGATCCTCTCGCACTTTCCCGGTAGAAACTCCGGTGCTGTCGTTGAGAAGTATATATCTTGCTTTGACGTGATCAAATTCAGATTCGGCATAGCGATCGTATGTACCAGGTTCCCGTTTATTATTAATCGTATCTCCATTGTGTCGTTCGTGAACGCGATCACATAGGGAAAGGCACAAGCTGAAAATTGTTTTTGATCTCAGTTTGTTGAAGTAGGAGAATATACATATATGAAATTTTTTGATGCACAGTGGCCCTCTTTAATTTTCGGACACACTTCAAAACGGGATAACTTTTAGTCATCTGAGAAAACAATTAAGTCGATGGATATTCAAAAATTATTCCATTTTATTATTTTGGAATATTAATAATGACCACTGTATCTGACAATGTTACCTATTGCTGCCGGTACGGAATTCCAATTGAAATCGAATTCTGTGGGTTCTGAGGTAGTTTCTTCTAGGAGTTTCTGAAAGTGGCACGTATCTGGAAAAAAATGTGAGCATTAAGAATCAATTCATTATTTCGGAACACTGATTACTTGACTTTATATTCTAAAAAAAAAATTCGATCAGGTAAATCGTTTACGTACTGTTGTAGCAAAGCAGAAGTTCAGGTTCTTCGTCCTCGCAAAGATCCAAAGCAGCTACTAGATGCGGTTTCGGTGTCCCTTCGACGTGAAGAGTTCTGGTGCTTCCAGAGGCCGAGATCAACTCGAAATGGTGCCGAATACCACAGCAAAGAGTCCACTCGTTATTTACATCAGTGTTTTCTATTATCGTTAATAACGACGGTGTCTCGCTGGCGTTGAACTCCTTCAGATGCACGAAGCCGTCCACAGTGTCCGTGTCCGCAGCGGAACACCACGCGGTCCATGCTGCGCTGTGTTTCCATTGTAGAACTGTCAAACGTCGGCCAACCGCCACGCACTACACAAAATTATTCGAAATGCATAAATGCGTTTGAATGTCCAATCTCTTAATTGGAAAAATTGTAAAATATGATAAAGGATAGATTACAATGTTTGAACGAGAAGGGAACATACCATACGTAGATGTGAGCCACCGGGCATAGTAATAGTGTACAAATGGCATCCGCGAGTTCTCGGCAGTCTTCTATCTTTTATGTGAGCTCGTCCTCTGACTGCCAAGGGACGTACGCGAGTACGAGCGCGCCGCATCACGGGCTTGAATTTCGAAGTGGCTCGAGTAAAACTATCGAAATCGGTCTCTTCGGTTTCGTCGACGTCGTCCTCCGCATCGTCTTCATCCCCGTTGTCCTCGTACTCGTGGTCCTCTTCACGATCATTCGTTGGATCCGTGGACCTGTTTGCCGTATTGTTCTCGAACTCCCTCAGACGAAACACGTACACGTTGCTCTCCTTACCCTTGTCACCGGCACGGAACAACAATATTCCGTGTTGTTCGACCACATCCAGCTGTTTAATTTGCACGGACTCATCGAATATTAACCTGTGCGATAGACTATCTGTAATCGATTTGGGAAACGCGGTTTAGATCCACGAGTGACTGGAATGGTTTCAAATCATTTACATTAATACGAATTAGTGTACGCGGATGTTTATGCAGAATAGAACGCGTGGTTTAGAGAAACATTCGTTTTTAATTATTTGGATATTGAAATAAGCATTCAGCTGTTGATTACGTTTTAAGTTAGCATGCAATAAGTTGGAGCGTAAGTTCCAGCCGGATTTTATAAGGGTGTTCAGATCTGATCGTATTTAAAATGTCCCTAAAAAATATTATCACAAAATTGAAATGGTAATATGAAATTCACGTTCGATTTTCTTTAAACGCATAACAGTCTAATTATTTGAAAGTACAGCTCGTTCAGTGCACGTGTATACGCTAGTAATAAGCCTGCTTGTTTTACCTTCAACCAAAAATGTGCCGCTTTCACTAGCAAGGATCAGCTTGTTATCGAGCCAGACGTCACCGCATACGACTTCATGAGGAAAATCCGGATAGATGCATCTCGGTTCCCACGGCCTGGGCTTCAATGGGCCAGCCGTGGCCAAGGATGTTGGCGCCAAGCCCCTAACAATAACTTCGAGTTTAAGAGCCTGGCCGACACGCACCATCTCCACAGCACGCGTCTCCTCGCGACGTCGACCTGGAGCCTCCACCACATCCGACAACGCTCGTCGGTTTAACATGCTCTGCGAAAATTCGATCGGTTTTCCTTTCTACGGGGGGCGGGAACAGCCAATACACCACATACATTTTCGTCCTCTTTTCATTTACAATCTTCGTTTTCTTATTCTATTTTAGACTGGCGTTAAGAATCTGTGCTCTTGCTAGGAATTTGTGCATAGGATTGTGCGATTCGAATGATTGCGAGGGGAGTTTTGCTAGTCGATTTTGAATTAATCGTTGCAAGTTGAAATTAAATTTTGAAACACGCATGGTGTGTAAAAATTGTGCGGGGTCACAGAAAGCTCGATCGCTGTTCACGGAGAGACTTACGTTGCTTTTACTCTCCTGCGAATGTTCTTGGTACATATCTCGCAAGAGAGCATCGAGGGTTCTTTCTCTTTTTTGGGCGAACGTTGGTGTGTTGAACGTGGCTTTCTCGCCGTTTATTAGCTTCACGAGAAGAAATTCACGCAGGTTGTACGGGTCCTCGAAGACCGGTGGGCAAGGTAGACTCGGCCCGAATAGAGGAACGCTTTCGTCGCAGTAAATGGCTACGCGCCATTGTTTGCCATTCTCCTCAGCCGCCACCACGGCGAACACGTCTGCATATTTATTATGTTATTCATTAGCAGAAAATTTGTTGACACTTGTAAAAAGTGCTTGTTTAGATGAAAATAAATGAAGGCATTTTTTTTCTGTGGCTACTTGACATAAAGCGCTAAATAAAAATATTTATAGCCCAGAGAGCAATAAACTAGGGGAATTAATTTATTGAAACCTTACGCGTAAATTGACTTCTAATGCAGTTCGGGTTGAACGTGTCTATCGCGTTAGGGTCGTCTGTGTAAACGATGTTAACGATATCATTGCCGATATGCCGTTTTCTCTCCAGCTGTTGCGGATTATCCTTTGAATAGGGAAGCATCGTGCTTACATGATACATCACCTCGTGTCCCGCGTATACCGTGTAATAACTTTCTTTCCCGGTCATATCGCCTACAAACGCCCACGAGGAAAAATTGTACACGTTACCTTGTAGAACCATGTAATAGAAGCGAATAGAAAAATGAGAAACTTGAACAGGACATGATACTTTCATGCTTCGCCTACGTTTAATATCTTCTATAAAAACATGAATCTTGTTTTAGACTGCAACATTTGCGAGATGATCATTTCAAATACTCTCAGTTTTTATACATTTATGTTTCAAGTCTAATAATCATGGATCGTGGAAATAGGATTGTTAATGTAACGATGCAAATGCAATACCTTTTACGTCCAAACCACCGCGATACTTGTCCCAGTTCTTCAGTTGTATCCTTTCACCCAGTATTTCAAGGAAATTATTAAAACCTGGACTACCTTCCTCTGTAAATGAATGACTAGATTTATAAAGAATTCTTCCTATCATTTTTATATCGCAATTATAAAAATATGTTTACTATTATATAAATATGTTTTTAATGTACTTATATATTTGCATCTAGCATACAAATGTTCGTCTTCTATGTCAAATTATAATAATTTTCTAATTATGGCCCCTTATTCTATTATGGCCCCTCTATTTTTGGGTTCTATGTTATTTATACGAATATGAATAAGAAATGAAGAGTACGTAAATGTCAGCTTTTAATCGATTTACCATTAGACAACATCTCGTCGTCGGTGGTTTGTCCTTTCTTCGCATATATTATGCCAAATTTGAAGTTCACCGAGCCTTCCTGTTCTTCCAACAATAGCAGATCCTATAAAGCGAAAAAGTGACAAAAGATTCGGAATGTTTCCAAATTAAGCGAAAGTTCACTATTACGAAAATTATACTACGCTATTACAAACACAGAGGCAAGTATAACAAGCTTGAATTGATAGAATTGATAATGTGGTATAGAATAACATAATTTATATTGTGCATATACATCATACATATGTACGTACAATAAGAGACGTCGAAATAGGACACTCACCTTTTGAATTTCTGGAGAGAATACCTCACGGGGTGCCTTGTCGAGTTTATCAAGCCCAAAGAAATTGCTGAAATTTGAATCGTTAATTATTATCGCGATCATTTTTACGAGCTTACCTTCCTCCAATTTTTTTAGGCAGAAAGAACCCGGGTACTTACCTCAGAATATGCCTGATTGTCATAGTTTTGTTCGCGGAGTATGGCAGCGATATCTTCTGTGCACCCTAAATTTGTTGTCATTATTATTAACCTGATACAGATTGTTCTCACTTGTCTTCAAAATGTAGTTTATCAAAATTATAGTAAAACCTGTGTTACATGAACATCTTTCAATTTAATGCTAAATCGTATGATAACTTAAACATTTTTTATTTTATTTTAAAAACAATGAAACATTCATCATATTTTCTATAACATAATTTTTCATATTTTCAGCTGTTCTATGACTTCTTCCTATTAATTTATTCCCATTATAACTAACAATAATCGTACGAATGATTTGTATCGATTGCCTTATCTGCAGCGAGTGACTCGACTTATTTACGAAGCACGTCTGTTTGTTACGTGTAATTGTCGAGGAGTTAGGGTCGGAGCGACAACAATTGAGCAATTACGTCTAATTTTAGTGTATGACAAGTACTCACGGTTTTTCGCCACAAAATCACTCTGTAATGTGGCACGTATTGGTCACTGACTTCGCTTGTTACGACTGACAGAAATAGTGGATTCCTCTCCTGATCCGCGGCGACATAATTTTGATGCACTACAGACAAACGCATCTTTAAGATATTTTTCGTTACATCTATTCATCCGATTTATCCGATTTGATATACCAGGAAGGCTTTTAGACAACGTCTGTATAACCATTTTATTTTTATTATATTAATAATCGCAAAAATGAAACGTTATATGCGCGAGGTAGTGTATAATTTGTCATGTTTGTCAACTGAAATGTTATTATCGAAAATATCCCAGAATAATATCCCATAAAATATTCCGTATAATCTCCCAGAAAATACGCTTGAAAAAATAATTTCATCTTGCCATTTATTAAAGCAGTACGTAAGAACAAAAATGCGAATACCATACAGCGATAGGTACCTAAATCGTCCTACTTCATTATTTTTGATAGGATCGCGATGTCTTCTTGCGCATGCAGTAAATATGTTTAATTAATTATCTACTAACTTTAACACTAATACATTATCATCATAGCATTTGTGCGCAGACTACTTCCTGCACTTAGGAATATAACACGGAGAATGTACGTTAAATAATAAAAAGCATATTATTATTTCAGATATTAATATTCGTGATCGTCACAATAATTCATTTTCATAATGACGACGATGAAACGTATAATTGCAACAGGCGTGCGTTAAACGGATGTGTAATACTGAATGGAGAACAGCTGTTGACTCATAGAAGCTGCTATCTAATGCACTTGCTTATCTAAAATCCTTAAAAATACCGTGCGTGCACTTTACTCACGTTTTCCTAGAAAGTATTTGAAGTACCAACGCGTCTGGTACTCGGGATTTTCCAATATCGGCGTACTTGGCGATCCGAACATCTGCACACGTTGAAAATTACATTTATAGCTTTACCTTTTTTTCTTTCCAGACGTACGATCGTTGCATGAACAAATGTAGACGAAAAGCGAAACTCAAGCAGGAATGTGGGAAAGAAGTAAAAAAGGGGGTAGACGTGATTTCATGTCTTAGCATACTCCGCACCATCTGTTTTATTCTTATAATTTCAGCGGAAATTTTATTTTTAAAATATACGAGCAGCTGCATTCGTTATAAAAATAATTATTAGTGTCACTAAAAAATTGCGTTGATTGTTAGATTTCACTGGAGTTTTCAATGCTTCAGGATATACCGTTGCTTGTTAGCGGCAGAATAAAAAAAGACTATTGCAACATCAACGTGATACCTGCTATAGTGAAACGATAAATTGGCCTCCAATATCACTCAATCATACTTCCGTCGGTTTCTGTTTACGAGCTTTTATTACGTCGCTGTTGTATAGAGGTACGGGAAAGTGAATCTTACTACTCATCAACGTCATTGTTATTAACAATTTCAGTATATTTAACTGATTTATGAGTTCACATCACCTTGTGCAAATTATTCGAATTTGAGCACAGAGTTCAAGAATTTAATTTTAATAAAAATTTGAAACTACACGTGCCAGTAGAACTCAATAAGAATTTATGTAATCAAATTCTTTACTCCGGTCTGCGGAAGTTTTTAAAAGTTGTACTTACGCTGCAGAGACGTGCCACGTATGTATAGTTTATTATTACGTTTCAAACCCGCAAAGAACGTGTTACAACGAACCAGTTTGGCACGCGCATCGCTGCAAGTATAAATGGTTAAAACGGAACGAAGAAAATCCCTACTTTTATAAAATTTTAAATGGCGAAGAAGGATAGGCGTGTATTTATCAGCGGCAACAAAAGAATGAGTCTAAATGAAGTTTCATGGCGGGAGATGACAAAGGAAGGAGATAAACAGAACAGATGACATAAAAAGAAAGAGAGACGTAATTACACTTCTCTTACTTCCTCTTTCTCGCCGGGAGAGTCACCGTTCTCCACTCGAAATCTTCTCCCATTGTCGATGCCATCCTGCTCGATCTGCGGCAGCTAAAAGACGATTTTCAAGTGGGTCAACGTTACCCATTAGAACTGCGAGAATCGCATTTAACCGGCGAAACAAGGGGGAAAGTGGATGCGAAAGAGATACATAAAGGGATTGTGTTCCAGTTTTCGGAGGGCCATCGTTACGCACGGGAAACTAGAAAAATGAACGCCGTTTCACGAGTTTGTCCTTTGTATTCTCTATCTGTCGTTCATTGCGACCCGTTACATACGACTCTACTCTAATTAATTTTCGCGCATCGAATTTATCTGTTTTTATTCTAGCGAACTGAAAATCGTTAACGAAATTTTTATTGTTACAGTTAGCACATGAACATGCTTCGCAAGTGGGCATTTCATTTTCACACTTATATTTCTTTACTAGCATCGTAAGATAAAAAATTGAGTTGATGAAAATACTTACCATTTCAACGCTGCCATAATATCGTCTGGAGAGGACACCTCTCCTAGAAATGGCATCTGTGGTGGACCTGTAACATCATGTAACTTACAGTACGATTCCACTTAGTCGTTTGGGTCTGCGCGAAGCAATATCGATTAGAAAAATGTTTTTATAATTCACATCTCGTTAGTTCGAAGATCGTTCAGCGAACGACTTTTTAAGTTTTACGTTGCATTTGGAATTAACAAAGGCGATCGTAATAAGAACGAGGAAACGCGGTCTTTATCCTGAACTTCCTCCAACGTCCTTTACCTTTTTGTTATCTAAATATCTGGGTTAATGAGGTCAGCCGGATCGCAACAATTAATTTCACTTGACCAAATTTATTTTTCTGATCAGAAGCCCTTGGTCTTGATTGTCCTCGAACAGAGCTTGTAGTTCAAATAATTGTGTGTAACAAAAGAAATCTATGCAGATTTAAAAATGTGCATATAAAAAACACGTAAAAAAAGATAACGATTTTATATAACAGTTATTAGAGATTGAATATGGTAATAGAATATTCCGACAGTGCTGTCTTGTAACGTTTAGTTAGAGGGAAAATGGTATAATATCTGAAGTGACACTTCATAAATAAAACAGCTACTCGAGGTAATGAGGGTGCCTATACTTCAACACTGGTTTTAATTAAATTTTTACTGAAAGCAACGTCTGGGACGAGCTGCGTAATTTCAGTTTCTTATATTAAATATTTAATAACGATGAAGATACACAAATTAGGTACACCGTATAATTTAATGCACGGTATCAGTCTGTTTAATAATAATTATAGCTTATTTGACGTTTTCATTCACGATCATTCACGTTTATCTCAGTGCGTTCACACGGTAATTTGTGAATCTTGATATCTGATAGGTAAATGTATACATGTAAACATAAAAACAGTGTCCAACCTTTTCACCAAAGTAGAAAATTTTATGAATGCTTTTTCGAAAGCATACAATATTTGAAGTTCGTGTCGGACACTTGTTCGCCAACTCATATTGGAAAAAATAAGAGCGAATTGAAAGCAGAGGAAACGATAGTTTCTTTAGAATGTAATCGAGTATTCGCTAAAAGTTAATTGACAAAATTAAGGAATGACGTAATCCATTACTATCAAACATACACGTGATGGCTGGCGCGACGATATAGATGCCTAGAATGCACAGATGAGAGCGCGGACACGCAAACCGATCTGGACCTGTTCCTGCGTATCGCCTCATGCGGCACGGCCAATGTTTCGTCGTCGCTATCGCTATCCATCGCCAAGCTCCCGTTCCCAGGTGCCGAGGAGCTCTCCCTTTTTCCTTTGCTTCGTTTGCACTTATCCACGCCGGCAGCCGTCGATGAGGTCGAGGTCGCCGACGAGGAGGGCACCGAGGCTGACACGTTTGTAGACGAGCCACTCGTCAACGAGACCCCTCGCAAACGAGAGACCAGCTTCATATCCAAGCACAACATCCTCGCTTGGTCGGTTCACGAGAGTTCTTCTTCTGCTTCTACCCCTCTCCCCTTAGTTGCTTTTTGTCTCTCTTCCTGTGTCAGTATTATCTGATATCTGTTCCTTACTTCCTTTTCTGATTCCTATTACTCTTAAAGTTTCATTTTTCCTCCTTCGATATTTAAATATTTCATATTTGTGTTAAGATTCTCACGACGTTCGCTAAGTTTTTGGAAACGGTCCGTCGAATCAGTGCTGTACCACGTGCGTTTAAAACAACATTATGAGTAATCAGTTATCACTTTATTATTTATGTCCGTTGAACGAATTGTTGAGATTAGGTTTTCTTTCTTTTATTATTAATCTTCTTATGTGTCTCTTCGTATAACTATTAAACGTTGGATACATCAATGTTCATAGGCTATTAATATTCGTTTTTAGCATTTCATGTGGATTTGTTTCAACATTCGTTGTCTATTCTTCAGATGAATTCTTTTAATTATAGATAGTACAATTTATGAAATGATGGATAAGTGTGATCGATGTTTGAAGCATCTACATAATATTAGAGTGTTAATTTTAATGTGAACATTATACAATGCTCTTTTAGATACATATTTCATAGCCTGCTTAAATATCTCGTATGCATGTTAACAAACATTATGCGTGAATAAAGAACATAGGAAACTACATTTCACCGCAACGAGGATGCGGTACAAAATATTCCATCATAATTCTTTTCTACTTCCATGGAAAGGATAATAAGTATATGTATAGTTCGTCCTAGTTTCAACGATTTTCTCATGTGTGCATGTTTGTAACAAATCT
>SHCU01000040.1:370629-413357 GCA_004307685.1 Ceratina australensis | reverse complement strand
AATAACTTATAAAAATAACTATTTATTAATAAATAATAAAAATTATTTAAATAACTATTATTAATAAATAATAAATTTGATTTAGATCAATCAAATTGAAATTTGAAATTTGAATCTTATTTAATTTTATTATAAATATACACCATTAACATACAAATATAATAGATACCATTAATTTTTGATTTTAAGATTCAGTCCAGTTAATATCTGAGGCCGTGTTAACGAAATTACGTCGAAAACGGCAACACGTAGATAATACCAACCGCACGTTTTTTCCAGGATCAATCCAGAATGTGCAACTTGTATACATATATTTGTACGCAGGCCATCCAATGTACCGGTTTCCCGAGTAATCTGGTCGAATCTGAACAATTTTTTTAGCTCGCGACATTCAAGCGATCCGGCTTCTTCCGATAACTCCCGTAATTAGTCCGATTGCATCGGATGCAATTTTATACATATCCGGTTTGGATCGTTAAAACTTGTGCGGATTCGGGCAAGCACTTATCTACGATAACCAGGAATTGATTGCATGCTTTCTTTCCGGATGTATGAGGTCCGCCATTATTGTCAATTCACGTTAGTACAATGAACGACGAAGAATCGCCTGACTGAAGTAACCATGGCGTCGGGGAAAGAGTTCGTCACTCCTAAGTTGTAGGGTATCGCCGATTTGGCGCAAGGAGGTGAACCGATGTGGCAAAAATGGAATTTTTTCTGCTTATCGTTTGGCTTTCGTGCAAAGCCGTATTGAAAATTCATGCAATTTTCTTGAAAGATCACATTCATACGATCTTACATCCAAAGGATATGATTATTTCCTTTCAATCACTGTCTTTCGATTTCTATCACATATTAAGAAAAACTGTTTTACAATAAAAGATGTTTATACTAATTAAAACTGTCCACAGTCAAATAACGAAAACTGGAAACTCTTCGAAAATGTTCGTAAAAGTATTCTACGTAGTGTTCCTTTGCGTTGGCAAAATAGCTCCGAGACATTCTCAACATTATTTGAGTTACGAAATAAAATCATTAAACGCATCTTAAATACATAAAATGGTTCGTTAAATTACTAAAATTATTCACATGATAAAAGCATAAAAATTTTCGAAGCAAGATAATAATAGTTTTTACTTTTCAATTGTTACGTATTATTACGCAATTCGCAATTATCGTTCCACTGTTCATACCGCATCTCTTCGTTAATTGCCATGCCCGCGCTCGTGCCTTTTTCAAGTTCTTTAATTAGATTGTAATTATTTTACAGGTAAAACTGGCATCGTACTTCTATTTTGATAACAGTAAAATTGTGTATATGTATACAGACTGTTCACCTACATAAAACAAATTTCACTTCCATGTGTCAATAAAATGAACATTCAAACACAAACATTAAATGTACTTTTAGATTGATATCATCAACGGTAGCATTGATTCGTTATACGAAGGCTGGTACAAGTTTTGAAGCATCATTAAAAACATTTAATTCATTTATTTTTATTTTAAAATATTTAATAGTTAGAAGTACTTTTAGTTAAATTTACAGTAAACGTGTACAAAGATAAGTCTGTTTAAGCATGATGCAGTTAAAAATGTTTGTTCGATACATCAATATCTACATATACGTGTTAATGTGTGAAGCGAAGACACATGCGTCACTTAAAACAAAAATACTATAACAGATAGTTGTTATTTCCTCGACGGATCGTAACAGACCGAATATAATGTACGATTTGCATTTCTGAATACTTCCAACAAAGATAGTTGATGTATTATGTAACATGAATTATCATTTGGCTATAGTGCACCATGTATGGTTTAATGCATACTATTATATGATATCTACAGTCACGTTTTATAGCGTTTTAATTGAGTGTAGAGAGTCTTTCGGTCTTAATATTAGTGAAAAACGTTTTATTTGTTAACTCACCGTGCTGTCCATGGTAGAACCTTGGTGCCCTCCAAACTGATGCTCCTCAATTCATATTTAGATCTGTGGCGAAGAGGTGAGCCAGGCGCGGCAGGAGCATGGAGCACGTTCCTCAAGCTCTTGGAGCTGGTCGCGGTGAGAGCGTGTCTCCTACCGGTGGCACCTTCTCTAGTCGACTGGTTCGACGATCTCTTCAAAGAACTCATCGTTCACGCGAAAACTCTCTTCCTGAGAATAGCGATCCTCCCTTTCACATTCTTTAAGAAACGTTTGACTTCGCGGCGCCCTTTATCAAGCTCGAACACCGATTGAACGAAGTTCGAAAGTAAACTCGTAGAACGTACATATCTTTCACCGGCTGGCAACGGCTTGGAAACTTCCACTTTCAATGTCTGACGACTCTAAAGATAAATAAAACTGTTTGTTTGATTTGCAGACAGCTTTACCAGATGTCATTTAAATTGTTATTTAATATAAGATACATCAAATCGTTCGTTCGATTATATTATTTTATATGATTATTTAAAATTTTATTAAGATTTCGTATTTAATTATTCAGTCCGTTTAAAAGTCTCAAGGATTTATCGAATCATTTATCGAATGTACGTGTTATGAAAATGAATTAATACACAATAGTTTATAATATTCTATCAAGTTGTACAAAGATATATTTTAAATGATAGAAATCCGCGGTTAAATCGTTCATTGAACGTGGTTTTTCTTTTAGATCGAACCTTCAATTGTTTTTTAAAGCTATTTCCGGAAATTCTTTAGAAACGAGAAACCCATTTAGGAAGTACTACTAAGGAACCGACAAGCGCCTATTACCCACTGAATTCCTCTTCGGTTCCGAGACCAATCGCCTGATTCACTTTGCGATTTCAAGGATGAACATATCCTTCCTTCCTATCTTTCAAAGTACTCTTCGAGCTTGTTCTTCTATTTAAACAAAAAAACGATCTTCTGAGCTAAGAAGTATCTTACACGTCTCGAGTACTGTCAAAGAGATAGCAAATCTTCAATCGTGAGCGAGTGAGAGCGCTTTTGAAATTTCTTAAAGAGAACCTTTTTGCATTTTGTGGAACATTTTATCCTTTTGTACTTTGAGAAGAAACATAAATTTCAACACCTTGAAACGCGGATTTTACGAAGCACCTCAGAAGATCACTTAATGATCTAGTTTGAAAACTCTGAAATATATTTGAATCATTAATTTTTTGGAGAAATATGGATGTCATTGGCTGAATAATTAATCTCTTGAAACGAAGGAATTGTTGAAACTGCTTTTGAAAGCTTTTGCAAACTGTTGCAAATTGCAAAAGAAATCAATCTTCATTTACAGCGTATCATCATAAATCTATGATGCGTTTGATCGTTAATCAACTTTTTTCCGTACCTTCACATCGATCTCACTAGACTAATTTCTCGTTACAAAGATCGGAATTTCTTTTATAATTTGAGAAACTCTTTGAGCCGTGGTGTCTTTGAAACCATCTTCAAAGAATCCTTCAATTCTCGTCAGGTATTAACTCCGGTCATGAAGTTCCAGACTACCTTTTTACGTTCAATATCTTACACACACAATCTAATTGTAAACATCTTATGAGATTTTTTCGCTAAATTGTTTTAAATCTTAATTAATTACGGACTAATTTGGAAGAAAAAACTCTTAGAGAAATTTAATTTCATTAACGCCTCGGTTCCGTTTCGCAATTCATAGGGTGACAACCATTCTCGTAACGCGTCGTCGTTGAATACATCAGTGTGTCGTCGTCGATCTTTAACTATTAATTAACTCCCTCAGAACCCCTGCCTTCGGTCCGCTGCCTGATGCATACATGCATGTACTTTCAACCTTCCAAAAATTCGTTTAGATCTCCAGCGTTAATAATTACCCGTTCAATTAAACAATTCAATCAAGTTCGCACTTTTTCAAATTTTACGTACACGAGCCCCAACGTCATTAAAATAGGTGCAGCAAATATTTGATACATTGCACATAATTCATGTCATAACGAACCAGGGAAAGGTAACACTGATTGGGAAGAAATTCAGAGAGGTACCTATTCTCAGCCCATCACCCTCGTTATGGCCCCCCGTTTAATTGAAATCCGGTCGCAACAGAATTTCGTCAACGTCTCGATACCGTTACGCAACTGACGGCGTGACGACCTACGTAATGAAGCCAACGACGAGGAACCGGCCTCCACTGATCGCCCGCTCACGGCAATGCGTTTCGTCCTGAATCTCGGATGGAGAACTGAACCGTCGCGTCGGCTCGGATAATAATCTGGCCGGCAACCATAAATGACTGCGCCACCTTTCAACCCCACCGTGGTTTACCACCATAACTGGCCGCGCGCCGCTCGCTCGTTTCTTCTTGCCAGCCCCACTACCCGTGTCACGATACAACCTGTATCCCGTATCTACCCCATGCTTATAGTACGTACTCGACTCCGTCGCCGCGCCGATGCGATGCTCCCGATCATCGACGTTTTTTTCACCCGGCCGATACCCCCGTCTTTGCTTCGGCTACGTGCTTCGCTGATTCGGGGATCGATACATCCCGTCCTCTTCGTCCGCCCCGTTCGATTAAACGCGCAAACCCGCCACCGCAACTATAATACGCGTCTCCTCCCTGTTCTGCGTAACTTAAATAGAACTTGGAAACGATTCGATACGAAGATATCTAGGAGAGGATACACGTGCCGCGGGTTTCTCCGGCGAACCCGCCGCGTGTCGGAGAAAGTCCGCGGTCAAGCGTGTCACAGACAATTATGTTTACCCCTTTTGTAGTAGTCGCTTTGACGATGATCAACGTTGCTTTCTTCTAAGAGGTAAGGGGTCCGTCGGCAAGGTACGCTTAGTGGCCGGTTGATCGCGTCTCTTATATTAGGACCTTGAATAAGTTCTCGCTGTTTTTTCAGAAACGGTATTAGCGGTACTCCGTGCATGGAATTTCGAATGGTAACGCACATTCAAGGAATTACTGTATCTAACTTGAAATTTCAATGTACGGTGGTTCACTTTAGTCTGACAAAAGTAATTATTTATTTGATCTGAAAATGTCTATTTCTGTGCCAAATAAAATGTATTTGAGGGGAATTTTATTGCAGTACTTTATTCAAAATAAATCTGCAGCTGAAGTAGATTGAATTCTTGTTGAGACCTGCGGTGACAATGCTCTGTCGAATATGACACGTAGAGATTGGTTTCGGCGCTTTAAAAATAATGATTTTGATCTTGAGATCTTTTATATAAACTTATATGGATATATTAATTTGTACCCGAGGCTACTCAAGTGAAAAACATTAGCAATTATAGAGAGAGAAATGGAAGGTTTATAAATTCTCTCATAACCGCATTACACACGGAAAACTGGTATAGAGTGTGTGTTAATAAAAAGTTATGATAGTAATCGCAAAAAAATCAGATATGTGCAATTTATGTACCACGCTTAAAAATATCCTATTTCCTCGTAACTCCGTTACAGTAACGGTTGACGTCAAGCACGTAAAAAGTAGTCGAGTTTTATTTTATAATTGGTCTTCTATTATTCTAACGTAGAGATACATGCTATGTAAACAATAGACTTTTGTGAACGATTCACCGAGTAGGTTTCTCCATTACTCAATTGAGCAAAAAGTAGTTCTAGAAGTCCAGCTAAAAATATCTAAAAACAATGTAGTTGAATAAGTACTGTTTAGTAAAACTATCCTCGCATGCTTAACAGTTTACTTCATAAAAATGAATAAATAATACAAAAATCGTTCTAATTTGAAATCAAAACCTAATTGACAGCTACTATCAAGATAGTTTTACAAGACACGAGATAATGTTAATTACGAAATAACACTTGTTGTTTCATTGCCAATCGTAAATTAATTGATAAGATTTCCAAAATTCCCTGTACTTTCGATTCATAAAAAATTGCACGTCCATGAAAATGGTGAAATGAATAGCACTAAAAAATTTATTCGCACCACCACGTATTTCATTAAAATCGACGATAATTTAAAAATCGTTCATTCTGCTAACGGAGCCACGCCGCGCCGTTTAACAGACTTTTCTCCTTGAACGAATTCCACCGACCACGTGCGTTACGTACGAAACGCAAGCTCATTAATTTTATTCACCGTCCATTCTCCCCGATATCACACTTCATGACAATGCATTTAGCTCGTTAATATTCATGCTCATACTGTTAAACACTTTTCACGTTCTTTCATTTGGTCTTTATTACTTCTTAGCCGACTTGAGTTACCGCAGCTGTGAAACAGAACGTATGCCTCGTTTTTAACCATTCTTGAAGGCTGATTTTAATTAAAATCGGTATTTAACCGTCCATAAAATTCTTTCTGTAAGATCGACAGACAACGACATGTATCTTTGGCTCTTTGCATTTTGACCATGCTCACATATCGTTCGCTATGTGCCATTCACGGATTACTAGAGAGAAGTTAAAGAATTATTGGATGATATTTGAGAAGTGTAACTAAAATTTTTACGTGTACATACATCTTGTCTCGAATAGAATGAATACTACTTTTCATCGATCAATTATATTAATTACCATCTACCAATTTAACAATTATACGTAATAATGAAGTAATGTACTTTTCTGAAGTATTATTAAAGATTTAAACATTTCTATTTATAGAAATAATTTTGCAATAAAAAGTAATTCTTTTATAATCTATTAATTGTCATGTTAATCATTTATTTTATTAAGGCATTACTTATCAACATACGATTCTGAATTTTATAATTTTTTAAAATGATTTCGTAGAGGTTGATTTTCGAAATGATTTTCGGTTGTAATTAGTTTTTAGTTGATAGCTCGTAGAAACTTTCTTACTTCTTCAGAAGATTTAGTCGGTTAAAAAAAGATTGTAGAATGTAGTCAAACAACGAATGTTAAACATTTCTCAAAGGATTATCGTCGAGTATCCATGACACAATATAAAATCACCGACAAAACTGTTTATAACTGAAATCAATCAATCGATACAATTCGTTAAAAACCGTGAAATTTAACTCTGTTTAAACAGCGACCGTAACTTCACAGTGAATTAAAAAATAAACGGTTATACAAAATTTCAATCAACCCCTTTCAGCAGGTTTTTATTGAGACGAAGTTGCGGTGCACGCGGATGAATCCTTGAAACGCGATCGGGTCAGGATCAGCGGCGAGGATCACGCGACGCGTGCAGATCGTCCGTCGACGACTGCTGGTAGTACTTCAGGGCCAAGATTATTTCGCGAACGGTGGAAGCTTCGCGGCTCGCACGGGAAAACGCATGCGTCGATGCGGCGCGGTGTTCGCGACGTAACGAGACGAGAAGCGGCCGTAAAACGCGACGAAATCGTTGCGTTGTTTTCCGAAAAACAACTCTGCGGCGCGATGGTTACGTTTGTATGTATGAAGCGTGTCCTTTTCGCCGTCGTAGACCGGAAATCGATCACGGAACACCCTTCGGCGTAATAATTCATTCGCTGGGTTATATTAAGAAAGCAGCGTCTTATTCATTTCTCACGAAAATATTCAATAAATTATGCTAAACTTAATTAAGGTTACATGAACCGTAAGATCTCCGCCAAACACTGAACAATCTGATAAAGACCTACCTATTTTAAGCAATAAACTCTTGGGTTTACAATTTCAATGATACATAGTATTTAAATAGATGTTACATATTTGAAATTAATTCTTTATATGAATCTAATAATTTTGATACTTCGTTTACGTTAACAAATTCCATGCTAAGTGGCCGGAATAGATGCGCTCTTAAATCATGTCAAAACGACGATCTGGTAATATAATACAGGAGATGACCTGAAAAAATAAAATTGGGAGACACTTATGGGCGACGTTTATGATCTATGATGCAGGCTCGCGTGTTTGACTATGAGATGATGGCAGAGCCAGACGTTGTCTGGATCAACTTTAATAAAATTGCGATTTGGGATTACACGAGTGCAAAAATATAGATCGCCGAGTCCTTTTTGACGTCACTTATCTGCTGCTGATTCCTCGAGGCAAGAGCTTTTTTGCGTTTAAGCTAACTGGGTTGATTGCCGGAAGACTATCGTTCGATTGTAAAAATCGTACTCGATTACGCTATGCTTTTAAATCGTTACTCTTCCTTTTTCACCTGCAGCCTTTTTTCCTACCATGTTTTCGAGCGACGTTTCAGATTGTTCGGAGCAATCGTAGCATTTTTATGTTTATCCTGATTGCATTTACACATAGAGATTGCAGCAATTAACGACTCTTGCATCTGTGAAGCATGCAGTTAAAATGTACACATCAACTTATTCATAGACTATACCAGACATGAGGAACCTGTGGCTTCCTAGGATTTTCACAATTTCAAAAGAAAGAATTCGACCATTTATAATATTTTATAAAAAAGGTTCCTCATCCCTGGAACGATAGTATAGAATTCAAGGGAAATAATCATGGTAATTCTGAAATTATAAAATGAATTTGTGTTCAAGTCCTTCCTTTTTATTGAAAAATATAAACTGTTTCCTTAATGATTACAAGTCAAAAATACCAAATTGTTTCACTGTCAAATTCAAAAATGAGATTTAGTATTCTTTAACAGTAAGTTCAATTATAATACCTCTCGTTTATTTTTTAAAGACATTGTTATTCCTGACATAAATTATAGAAAGTATTAACTTCCTTTAACATTCTGTTAATTAAGAAATTTTTTGTTTTTTAACGATTACGAAATCTGAAAAGCATAAAGTATTAAATGCTACCATCAGTTACCTAATTATTATATTGATTGTTAAAAATATTTACTATACTTATAGATTTAAAAGAGAGTTCGACGGTTAAAGTAGTGAGAGAACATTGACATATACGTTTCACAGTTTTACAAATAATTTTCTCGCTTAAATCTAAAACACAGTCATTCGGCGATAATCTCTTTTCTAAACGAAACACAGATTATCCTCTCTCTTTCTTTCATGGAGATCCTGTACATACTGTAATAATATGAGAAGATCTCATCGATCGTACGACGCGATTAAACGCTACAACGTGTGGTGTAATGTTTCCCGTTATTTCTAGATGCGTCGGTTCCCTTTTGCGATCAAGAAAAAAAGGAACGAAATGAGCGAAGCATACAAAATTCTTGGCTTGAAAGAACTAATTGGGGGGAAAATTATTTTATGAGAGCGATTACGCTCTGTTAATAGATATAGATATACATTTACATGTACCTACATAGAGGTTGATCTGTTTTAATCCTTCCACGCGATTAGCTTTCGGTGCTCGCGGTGAGCCGAATGAGTGTTTCCAATACCAAAGATAATTTTCTGAAGGATACCCTATTTTTCACGATAAACGCCCCTTTTAGGTAAAAACGTTGTAGAAAGTTTACATGTTTCCAAGATAAGATGTTCGACTTAATAACTTAGATGAAATTTTTTATTTATTATCTCTAATTTCTTGAATCACCTAATAGAAGATTTCTAACGATACCCATCTGATAAAATGATCCGAAGTATCGTCAGCTATAAAATTTGCTTATGTTTTACGTGTTGGCATACAATTTATATAAACTCTGCGAGAGGAAGACTAAGTACATCTCGAAGAAGGGATAGTCCTAGCTATTGTCTCAAGCGTATAACCCAGCACCGTATGTTTCATTACCTACCTACTTAAACAGGCTATTATCGCAGCGCTACCACCGACCGAATATTTAACACTTTCGCTAACTCACTCTTCCATTGCATTAAGCCCGTTATACTTGGATTACAGAAGCTATGCATACACAACGAGTGATAACTATAGAATTAATTAAAAATATACACGTAAGGAAATATTTAGGAATTATATAAGTGATATTACCTATTTAAGATTGAGATATTACACTCTTACTATATAGTAGTATATTTGATAGCGACAATGAAATAAGTTTTAAGCGAATCGAAATGATCATATAGCCGGTTTGACAAACTGTTCTTATTTCTTAGTATTAACTTAGGTATTAGTTTAGGTGAATATCAGTTCCAATTGTTTCAGTGAATATCAATGTTTATTCGCATAAACTATGTCGTGTATTTGATGTTTCAGTTATTCGAAATCAATCATTAAATTTAATTTTCTCAAATAATTAATCGTGTGAGTTATAAATGTTATCTTGAAATTTAGAAATTAATATGCTTCGTTATCAACGGTTACCAGTAGAAATAGAAGTTTCATTAAGTACACGTAAGCGTATTCTTGGGTCAGATACCAACCCTTTGCAGTCAAAGTGCTTCTGTCAGTCGCAGACAATGTCTGCTGTCTTGTTCGCAGTACTCCTGCTGGCATGTCAAATTATTAACTAATGACCTTCGTGTGTATACTTACTCCGCAGGGAACTAAACTCATCCACCTCACGTACAAAAACAAGATCGCTTCATAAAATTGCTTTGTTTTGCGAAATAAACTTCTGCTTTTATCTACTTCTTCTGTTCAAAACTCGAGCAGCTTTTAATCCTTGATATGAAAATGTTTCTGCTTTGTTTAACGTAAAGAACTTGATATTTCATTATATCAAACAACAAATCCAAAAATAATAATGTTTGGAATTTCACATAAAATTATGTAAAAATATAATATTGAGCTAATAATTAATTTTATATGTAATATTTCAATAGAAATATTAAAAGCTAGAGTGAGAATAAAATAGAAGTATGAAAAATTGATTTGTAGCGAAAGCGTTAAATATTAGTTTTAAAAATCATCAGGTGGTGGTGAAAAAAAACCAGATTGTGGTTTTCAATGATCGCGGGGATCCTCGATTCGCCATTCGAGCATCGATCGTTAGGAAAGCGAATTTGTTGCATGGTTAATTGTAAACTTATTTTAACGTCAAGACTTACAATTCCTACATTGATTACTCAAAATTCAATCGTCATGCCATATTCTACAGTTCCACTCGACTCAGAACTTACAAAACTTTTTACACGTTTCTCAGTATTTTATTCGTTTTCGCTTTTTGCATATTTCGAGTGGTAAGTGGAGAGAATGGCTAGCCATTTTTCTCAACGTGTTGATTGTTCTATCTTGATACGTTCTTTATTCTCCTCTCGTATTTCTAAATTGCTCAAAGCAATGAATTCTAACTATTCATATTGAGTGATCTTACTCATTTATTTCTTTAAGGTCAAAATGCGTTTAACTGCTAACGTCAAATCCATATTAACTTCATGGATTGCGAACTGATTATTTGACTGCTCGTGTCAATCAGATATTGTACAGGCATACCTCTGATTTTTAATTTTAGTTAAAATTTAATTTTCGTAGTCAATGCTATACATCTGAAAATCATAAGTCTTGTTTGTTCTATTTATTTTGGTTTATTCAATCGTTATTGTAAACAGTCAATCCGTTAATTTGCTCCGTATTTTCGTTCGAGAGCACTTCGACAGAGATAAAAAAAATGTAAAAAAATAGCTTCACCCAAACTGCCGAATGCGAGGGAAAGTTGGCAGTGAATGTTGATCAATCATCCATCTATGTAACAAAATAGTATTGTAACAAAATACATAACGTATAAACATCTTGAATTTTAAAAAAAGGTGTGATTGATCAAAAAGAAAAGATGAAAGCAGAACACAAAAGTAGTTGAACAATGAATATTATCAATCGGAAAAAAGATGTAATATTTTAGGTAATCGAAGTAGGTTCTAAGTATTGATACTTCAAGAATATTTCTCTAACATTTGACCTTATTACTTTGGAATTCATAAAATTGTTTACGTTCACATTTATTAACATATTAGCATAAAAATAATTTATGTGTTTCGTTGTGACTTAAGGAGCTAGACTCGATATTTTTCACTGTTCTTTTCGGGTGAGATAGATGAAGAAAATGTCAAAAGAATTCATAGATAATTGTTAGAAAAGTTACATGACTGGCCCCTTAATATTGTGTTCTTGATATTATATAATAAACATAATACTTCAGAATTTATGTTTCGCTTCATTTTAATCGTGAAGAAAACCCTGTTAAAAAGACAATCTTGTCCCACCAATACTCAACCTTTACCACGCTCATCGATCACTCAGTGGACGGAACACAGAATCGAACACCTCGCGTAAATCTTCAGATCTGCATCTCCGGCTCGGAGTCGTCGTGGAACCAGTTCGAGCTTCTCTGGCTCTCGGTTACGTTCAGCTGCCTCTCGATATATCGGCTCGATCTCGTGGTCGAACTGCCCTGCCTACGATCACCAAAGGAGGCTAGAACCTCTAGACGATCGTTTCTCCTCACAACCCTAGGGGTAGTTTCTACGGAGCTAGTCCCTTCCTCTTCTGCGGTCCAGGGCGGGAGGTCCAACATCGTCGAAGGTAAACCCCAGTGTTCGGTGAACTCCGAACCGCTTCTGGCCAAGCTGGGCTGGCTGAGGGACCTCACCAGCGAGTCCGCACCTTCGAACGAGCTCAAGCTTGTCAAGTCATCCCTGTCCACCCTGGCAAAGTCCCTCACAGTCATCTCTGACATAGACCTGACGTCGACCTCGCTAGTGACTCCGGTACCCCTGTGGCTGGAACCAAGCCTGCGCAGGCGGTTCGATTGACCCATCGTGGTGGCCGAATGGGACATTTGCAGTCGATGACTGTGAGCTCGAGAACTTCCACCGTCGCTCTCGTATTCGTACAGAGTGGGTAGGGAGGATCTTCTGGATCTGGTGTCCCACTCCGAGGACTTAGACCTCTTGTAACGCTGTCCATGATTCTTCCCGTGAGTCGAGGAGGAACTGGATCCCGCTTGCGTCGGAGGCGGACTCAAGATGCGGATGATCACGTCCCACTTGGCTGGCGGGAAGAGGTTCGTATATCTCGCGTCTTTCCGTATCAACTCGTAATCCTCCCTGACTACAGCCTCGGTTAAGAGGGTTCTCAAGGTACTATCCGTAGTGATTATCTCCCTCCATTTGACTCGTTCCTCTTCGGTGAATTCGGAAGCGTAACGCGGGTCCAGAACGCGGGACAGTCTACTGAACCAATCCGTGTCCGTCTCATCCACGGAACGATGGGGCGGCGGCCTGCAAGGTATCTCGGCTCTGGCAGTGTAAGTAGGTTCGATATTGATATCTGGTTCTTCGTCGACTGGGCCCTCGGCCTGGTTGCCAATCGGTTCGTTCGTAATCGTCAGGTTCGAGTTGGAACTAACATCGGAGAAATTCTCCCACTCGGGCGGCGGAGGCGGGATATTCTCCTTTGGATAGTTCCTGATCGTTACGTCCCATTTCGGATCTGGCGTCGGTTTCGCTCGGTACTCGGTTACCTGACGTCGATGTCGCTCAACATCCTCTATGGTCTTCTTCTCCGTAACCGTTTTCAGGAACACGTCGTCTACCTCGTGCGTAATTATCTCGGGACGTCTAGGCGCGACGACTTGAGGCTCCACCAATGGTTCCGTCACCTCTTCGCGGAACAAACGATGCTCGCGATGCTGAACAGCTGTGTGAGTGGTAGTGACCGTAGGTACGATCGGTGGCGGCGGGGGCGGTGTCGGTGCCAGGATACTGGCCACTCTGTACTTGGCATGCGTGTGATCAGTCACCTCTGTCAACGAACGAGTTTCCGTCAATTCGGTATTTAACGACGTCAAGGACCTGGGTCTTCGGATCTCGTGGTGCAAAGGAAGCTGTTCGATAGGCGATGGCGACGGAATTCGTTCCTGAATCACGCTGGTACTTATCGTTTCCCGTTCAGCTTGTTTCCTCAAGATTCTCGAGTAAACCGGCGGCGTTTGTTGCCTGGAGATCGTGGACGTTGAGGGGGTGCCTCCAGGTGGCCCGTGAAGCTCAGGAACATACGAGAAAGTGGTCATCCTGGCTGGCGGGCTCTCGAGATTACGGGTGAGGCTGGTTTCCTCCTTCTCTAAAATCGTGGTCAGGTTCCTTTCCAAAGCGATACTTGCTACGTCAGATTCCGAGGGCAAGGGACTCGGCGGAGGAGGTGGAGCTCTCTTAACTCGCATTTGGACGTCGAATTTAGGTTCGATCGGCGTCGCCATCATGTGACGTGCAATCGCAGTTCTGGAAGCATTTGCTGCGGTCATGGATGATGTTTCTACTTCGGCTGCGACTGTCTCCGAGTACAGAGAGCTTGAGGTCCGCATTTCCTGCCGCTGGTGTGTTTCGTGGTGAATAAATGCTTTGTTATCGTAGGAACCGGCTGAGGACACGGGTAGCGAAGGCTCTTCGTCCACCTGTAAATAGAAACGTAAATTCCTTTTAGTTTCAGTTTATCCTACAAATTGGAATTACTAATTTGAGGAATATTTCAGTGATGGAATGATATAATTCATATAATTTACTTCTCTTTTCAAAACGTATTTTCTGTAATATTTCTCAATACAGTTCTTAACGTAAATGCATTAAATAAGTTTATTTTATTCCTGAACAACATTCGTATCCGAGCTAATTTGTATCTTGCTCAATTGACATGTGACAGACATGTATAAACTACTGACGTCCCACGTCAACACGTGTGCAGAAGGAGAAGATTTATTTTCAATAAGTATTATTCTGTTCTGTACGTGTGCAACATGCAAGCTTCATCGTCGTCTTTTATATGTACCCATATACATCAGATATATTTTTATTTTTATTTGGAAACTTATTTCAAACTGAGCGATACACGAACGAAAGAATATAAACGGCACATAAATTGTAGTTAGACGAGAATCTACGTTTATGGAAACGTTCCATGTATCACAACTCGCAATATAAAAATCGTANACATGTGACAGACATGTATAAACTACTGACGTCCCACGTCAACACGTGTGCAGGAGAAGATTTATTTTCAATGAGTATTATTCTGTTCTGTACGTGTGCAACATGCAAGCTTCATCGTCGTCTTTTATATGTACCCATATACATCAGATATATTTTTATTTCTATTTGGAAACTTATTTCAAACTGAGCGATACACGAACGAAAGAATATAAACGGCACATAAATTGTAGTTAGACGATAATCTACGTTTATGGAAACGTTCCATGTATCACAACTCGCAATATAAAAATCGTAAATTCCGGTGTACGATGTAATAAATAGTGGATTGTTCAAAATCAATCTGGGTCATCGACAAAAATAATTCGAGAATAAAATTTTCAAATTCCTTTCCATACCAATTCACTGACGCTTACTTTTGCAATCATAAAATATGCTCGATTATAATCTAAGCTTAGAAAGAGCACAGCTACTAGATTTAATAATACACGAACAAAGATACCAATTGAATTCTCAAAATATTGCTCGAATCGATTTTCCAGAGATCGGAATGCGTATTGAGTAATTTCGTCGACAAAAGGAAAATCGGTTATGCAAATCCTATGGTAATTCGCATTTGAATACGACCGCCAGTGGCTATGTGTTTATGCACCTAATAAATTCAACAGTGAGCATGCGATTTGAGAATCACACTGCCGATGATCAACTTTAAATGTATCGAGTGCTGGCGTACCATGTAACTTACCTCCGAGCTCTCGCTGGGATAATCGCTGGGCAACGAGTGGTCGATCATTAGGTTCGCATCGCTACCGGTAGTGGACGGCGGTGCGTGCAGAAGAGCATGAGCCCGGGGTATCTTCAGGCCCTCGAACATGGTGATATTACTAAGAGAGGACGTCGAGAGTTTTGTTATCTCCGAGCCCGAGCCACTTCCGAATGGATGCCGGTGGATCACGCGAACGTTTCTACGTTTCAGACACATGTACGAGCAGCCGAGACCGAGCAGCAGCAATGAGAGAAACAGGATAGCGCAGATGATCAGCAGAATCTGGAAACCCTTCAGCGGCGGCTCTGGCAACGGTGCAGGTGCCTGGGTAGCCAAACTGAAGGAAAATGAACATACCATTTTATAGATAACTATCAGTTATTTATATTATTTTATTAAATATTATTTTCTTTATTTCTTATTTATTATATATTTACTTTATCAAATATTATTTTCATTTGAAACAAAAATCCTTTATCTCGCACAAACTAATTTATTCAAACTAAAATAATTTATGGATTCAACGTCAAGATTTAAATTGTCCCGGATTAATTATTGTTTGTCGTTTGTAGAGGAATGAAAACGGAATGCGATACTTTTTTTATACGGGTGATAGAAACTCACATGCTGGCGGGAGGCGCCGGTGGTGCAGGTGCCACAGGCGGCGGGTATCGGCAAACTATCGTGATAACTTCGTCCCCGTCCATTTCGAGACCAGGGTGGAAGCGAACTACAACGTTGTTTGTGAACACGCGTTGAGGATCCTGCCTCGTCCCGCATCCTGGAACATCAACCGACGTTAAATGTTCCCCGAACTCTGTCATGTCCGGATTTTGCTTTTAATATCGATTCTAACCACGCATTGGGTCCCGAAAATTGTTAACCATACTGAGAATTGCTTAGAGCGTGTTTAATATAAATATTAATTGCGTTAATAATTTACGGGGTCTTTCCTAGAGTAATTTATAAAGACAAATAATTTTGATAATTCACTTCTTCAAATATAATTAAAAATTAAATTTATATAGATAACGCATTTCATTAGAGGTTCAAGATGTCATTTCTCTAAGTGGAAAGGCTTTGTAGTAAATAAAATCCGGATCGTTATGCAAACTAAACCATTTATAATGTCAGTATAGAAAATGGCATCTAAATGGAAAATTCTATTGTACTTTAGTAATAGCTTTACGATATTTTTACCGAAAGCTTTTTATATCTGCATACATATTTGTATCTTCTGCATTCTCATTAAACAAACAAATAAATATATAAATTAACGAACTGAATGAAACTGAATGAACTGGATATAAATTATCGAAACAGCAAGAAAGAAAAGAAATAAAGGAAACGGATGTGAAACCTTTTAGAGGTAGTTCCAACTTGGCGCTAGTCGATCCGCGGCCTTTGAATATGCACGCGCTATTGCGATCGAAATCAGCGTAGGCAACCCCGTAGAACGGTTCCTCAAACTTCAGTTCGACTTGCATGCTACCCTGGCTGCAGTTCAGGTACGCCTTGGTGCGATTCAGAAATATCATCGACGAGATATCGTCTAGTTTGGTCACCTTCCCATTTAAGACAGTACTCGGTGGCAGACCCGGCTGATACTCGATGCTGTTGCCCTGTGACGCGTAGTTGCTTTGCGACAGCACCACCGGAAGTGCTGTCCAAAGAACGGCCAGCAACCATGGCAGCATCTGAAAAAGATTAACAACACTCTTTAAAATACAAAACGTACATAGAAACGCGTAGTTGTTCGGCGAGACATAGCAAATCTACCAGTTCAACGATATGTTTCTTTTTTTAGCGCACGTACGTTCGGACGTGAAGAACAGAATGAATGAGACATGAATGATAACTATCAAATTAGAAATTCCACCCACGAACATAACAAACCGATGCGACATGGAGGTTCGCGATACAATGCAACAGCTTAGAGCTCAAGCCAAGATATAATACTAGAGAACGGTCAGGTAACGTTACATTTATCACTCTTAGCTCCGTTCACGTTTCTATTCACTGAGATTTTTATTATTTCGGAAGAGCCATTGGAGCTCACTGATCATTTTTGATATCTCGTTTTTAAAAAATACATTTTGATAGAAACTTGATTCATCTTTTTTCCGTAAAACTATTTAACGGTCATTAATTCTCTATATAATTAAAATTTTCATTGAAATCAGGAAGCAGCAGTTTCATGGAAAGCAACTATAACTATGCATAGTGTATCGATCGGGAAGAATCTAATTTGCCTACAAAGCGGACCACGTGTTGCTCGCAATTGCTATGTAACGCTGGATTATTCACGGATGCTATAATAGTTCTTGTCCTGTACACTGCACATAAATAGTCACCGATGCAACATAAACAGCGATGTTCTTAGTTAGACGATCCGACGTAAGTATAATCGCGTGATTCACTGCTATCGTCACTGGAACTGAATTTACCTCGCCACGTGCAGTCGTTATAGCTACGATTTCCCGTCCACGAATGATGGAATCGGATGACGAACAGCAAAAACGGAATAATATTTAAAGTTTGCTCATTTGCCATTGATTAACTAGGTGACTAACTCTGTCAGCGATTTTCGATGGAACGATTCAATCGACTCCTTCGGATATATTTGACGACTCATACTCGTCGTAGTTACAGTTGACGAGTCTAACGCTACATTCAAAAAGCTAACTTTAATTCGTTAAGATTAAATAATATCACTACAATGTACAAAATTTTACATAAAATCTATGAGCTTTACGTTCACCTATACATCAAAAAATTAAATTCATTCTATATGCAAAAAATGTTCAAATAAATGTGTATATAAATCTGTACCCAAAAGATTAATGAATCGATACCGTATCGATTACTTGGCTTGATTCTTACTAGGAAAATTCCTACCCAAAGCGTTCTGATTTTATGCCACCACCAGGATTTCTGGCACGAGTTTTCCCTTCGTAAAATTCGAATAATTCTCCAAAGAATATTCAGATTTTTAAATGAAATCAAGCGTGGCAGAAATCGCTTTCGGGTTAATTCGATCCCAAGTGTCAGCAATAGAAGAAGAATCTGCGAGATCAGAGTCGAGAAGGATTGCATGAGAAAATCGCATCGCGTTCTCCGCCGCGCCCGTGTTGCAGCCTCGCCCGGCAAGCAAATTCTATCGTATCCCTCTCGGCTGTAACCGCGGAATACTAATGCGTGAAAAATTCCAGGAAATTTCGTTTCGCCGCGCGCTTTCTTTGAATCCCATTGCACAAACGCGATGATTCAGAACGCGTGATGCATCGGGTTATTTAATCATTAACAAACATTAATTTTTAATGTCCTAATATCCTTCTGAGCATTTCACGAATTGTGTGATTTAACTTGATTCTTCATGTATTAATTTATGTGTAAGATTTAGGGAATTCATTCAATGACTTTAATGTTGAAATCTGCTGTCAAGGACGAGAGTCTAAGCAACATTCTGTTATACCTATGTACACATACACATGTATGTACACATCTGTACATGTATATCCATAGTTCGCTTTTACTTTCAGAGATGCTGAGAGATGCAAAAATATATGTATATAATAAAAAATGAATGTCTTTCCTCTGGAGGATATGTAGGAAGATGAAAGTCTGAGTGAAAAGTTCATCTCCCACATTTCCCTCCAATTCCTAATAACAAAGTTGTTAACCAAAAAAGTGGACCAGTGTTATTCGGTGCTGTGCATCAAGCGCGAGGTCAAGTATTGAAGACAATATAATTTCTCAGCGGCGAGTGCCGCCATTACGTTTCATTTATATTTTTAACAAACAGAATTCACGCGTGTATCTTGTAAAGCTATCTGTGAGGATGTTTCATCTATTTCTTTGTGAAAATACGTATTTGCATAAACACCCGGAGTTTAGTTACTGCGTATTGTTTTGTTTAATGATTCACGAGACGTGAAGTAACAAGTTTCCCAGAATGCCCACGTTCCTAGTTCGTTTTTCACGAGGGTCACGGGCAACGGTGAACGTTTCATCAGCGAAATGAACGATTCTGGCGTGGTGGCGAACGGCGATCATTAAACGATCCTTCCGCGTTGCGTTCCCAAGCAAGATGAAAGTCGGGAGGTTCGTGTCGTGTCGGTGACGACGACGGACCGTGCACTTTATAATGGAAATGTTGCGCAATGACCAGCCCCGATACTTCCTGACGTCCTGAACCAGCTAAACCCTCTGGCAGCTCGCGTCGCGTGATGCTGGCCCGCGAAGGAAAGTTCTGGCACGGTCCGATGCACTCGCACCGTTACACGCCATACCTACCGACGTTACCTCTGCTTCATGTACGTGGCATCACTAACGAGCATACGCGTATCAACGTTTCACCCATGTATCTTCAGATTTTTTATGGTCAAATGTTACACTCACTGTGGTCTTGTTGATTCTATCTCAATAAACGCAGAGGCGTAATAAGTAGCAAATTAAAAAAAAAAACAAAATCGTCTAGTCGAAATCAGAAATTCCACGGTATTTCATACGTTTCTCACGTTACCATCTTTTAACTTATTTATTTATACTTTTTAAACGTTTTATTTTACGTAGACAGATGTTGCATTTAATTTATGCATTATTTATTTATATGTTTCCCGTTATTTTAGATAGGTGACACGAATTTAACCAGTGGCGCTTCAATATTATATATTAGCCGGTTTATCCTATCACTCTTCGCTGATGTCAAAACGCTGATTCATGTGAATCATGGATAATAGTAATAAATGTCTCACCGTGCACTCGTGGACGTCACGTTGCGTACACACGATCTTCAAGATAATTCTTCGATATATCACTATTTATAAGTCAACTTGGCAAAAGATATTTAAAAATATGAAAAATGAGATATTTTAGTTTTTTCGGGATTTAACTTACGTTTATCGTTTTAGCTGCGTACATATTTCAAATCTCCCTTGTCCAGTCCTGCCTCGCTACGACAATCGCATGCCTGTAATCTGAAAAAGTAAATGAAGGGTATTATTTAAGGGATCGAATTCCTTGATGCCATTAACACGCATGACATCAAAAGTCAAATTATAATGTCGGTCATCGTAATGTTACATTATTCTTAACGGTAACACAGCTCGTATTTACGCCAATTACTGCTCGTAATTGGTATCTTCATTAATTATTACACGTAAACGATTTTCCATACGGTAACGTGGGCGTGGAATACTTATTTATGAGAGTGCAAGTATGTGCAAATACGTATGTATACCACAGTACAGGTACGTTCATGTGACTACGGAATGCCTTTTGCTTCCAGTCGTGTAATCTCGAGATTTTCTATTATTAGATATCTAGAATACGAGAAACAAGATGGTGAGCATAAAAAATTAGAGACGTAATTAACAATCGGCCTTTTCACTCAAATCTTACATCACCAATTTACTTTATAATACTTTTAATTTTCAGTAAATGACATTTTACTAAACACAGACACAGCAGTAGCCATTTTTCAAGTAGTGGAAGTTACGTTCTCATTGCCATTAGTGATCAGAGGATTACTGGTACGAGGACTGGTCTGATTAGTTTAGGACTGATTGTTCTTCCTTTAATTCCTCGATCGTTTAGCGAGATGAAGAATGACGCGATATCGACCTCGACTATATCCTGTCTTGTGTATAATGTATAAGTAACTACGCTCTCTTCTCGTGAAGACCTCGACCGATTCTTTCAACTCGACGTAACGTTGCGTGCGGTGCTCGTATTCTACGATAATAACTACTCTGTACTATTGATAACAGAAAAACACGTATGAAACGAAGGAATCCATTTAATGCTCAAGTAGAAGGTATTTGCTATTTTGTGCAAATGAAATAGAACCTTTGAGAAGAATATGCTTCAGATCTTTCTATTCATTACATTCATTGTTCAAATTAGTAACACGTATTTACGAACGTATATACGATGATTACAACGTTGTATACTTCGATTAAGATATGGCGTATAATGTAGTTTTAACAATCATGTAATTAGAAAATTAGGGTTCGGAATTTCGACAGTGAAAGTCGGTTGAAGATACTCGGGGATAAAATGTACGATGAAAGTAAAACTGAAATTTCTAAAATGAAATTTATGTTGCCTTCTGGGACACGAAAAGAACGTCGCGTCGTTCAAAAATCTCTAACCAAGTTTTGCGGTGGTAGAGAAAAGGCGTTAGGCCGTTCCATTTTCTAAACTTTCAAGGTTTTCTGCAGAATACATTTGCACTTTTACTTCGCCAGAATGTTGAGTACAAGAGACACTACTTCATGCGCAAATTAACGTTTCCATATTTATTATACAGCAGCCACTAGTTAACGTCTAAATACAGTCCGTTAGCAGATATCGATGTAACGAGTGATACTTAGCATAGAAGTTTCTAATTTAAATCTTCTATTTAACTGAATAAATTCGTTTTATCCACGTTCTAATTGAATTCAATTCAAGATCGTTCCATCGATTCTAAATACTACATGCACTCTACTTTTATGTAGAATTCGAGAAACAAATTCACTTTCAAATTTATGTGATAATAATTCTTCACTCGGCAACGTAAGATATTAATATCCTATATTTTTCATAAAAAAAATGCGGCTATATGAACGTACAATTTTCTTATCTTGTTCTTAAAATATTACACGTACCGTCACGTTAAACAGTACTTTAGATTACTACCTACTTTATTTCTATATTTTCCATTCTACAAGCCTCGCGGTTTCTGCCCTAATTTCGACGAGGTAGAAAAAGTAGGTTGAAGGACAACGTGAATTGGCAGGAGCGCGCGTACACAGAAAATGCTCGAAACGCTTTTCAGGGATTGATAAGAGAAAGGGAAATATAGGGGAAGGGAAGCTTATGAGAATTTTTGAAGAACATTTTGTAGAGATACGAGGTTTATTACTTCCCTTCTGATGTTACCAAGTAGCTCTATTTCATATTTCACTGTAGGAATACCTACGTACGTGCAATACAAAAAATGAATGTGTTTCTGGCAATTCTTCACGTTTACGCGGCGTTTTATTGTTTGGAAAGTGACTCGTTGTTGCGAGCATACTGTTTAATTTTTCAATGTCCCGTGTATCAAAAAACTAAAATTCACATGATTAAATTACAAACCACGTTCAGTAAATGCATTTTAGCGAATGCATTATATAAAAAGTATTTAATAAATATCAGATTTTAAAAAGCTGTCAGACCTCAAAATTTCTAGACCCGATATCTCAAACGATTTCGTGGAATGTCTCGGACATTTAGGAACGTTTTGAACGCATGTGTATTTCCACAGAATTTCAAGAACGAAAGATAGGACAGGAATGGCTGTATGAAAGGAATTGAATAAAATCGCATAAGATAAACCATATTCCGATCGATACGTAGATCGGCAAGGGCACGAGCGCATGCACGAGCCGCGGCGTTTCGCGTGTGCGTGGCCAGTGAAAGTTAAGTAGAGTGTTTGCGCAACGATGGCGACGTCGACGTTGTCTCCTTCGGATACTGGTTCGACTTTAAAGGCTCGATTGCCCGGTCTCTCCTAGCTAGACTTTCAACTGGGCCCAGCCGTTCCGTTAACGTCACTCTTGTTACACGCTCGTCATCTTCGTTTCTTGCTCTTCTTTTTTTAGCACCGGAATCGATGGTTCCCGGGATCCGTTTCCTGTCCGTTCTGCGTATCATTACGGAACGGCTTCGCGTGTTACTATGGTATTTGTAACGGCATAGCATACATGAGGTTCGAGAAAAAAAGAAGAAACTTGCAGAACGTTTACAAGCATTAACTATCAGTTAGGTCCGCCGATTTTTCTGATCCGCACGCTGTTTCCGAGCTATCAGGCAAACACTGAGCTTTTTCTTAAATATAAACCAGCTAATATGATTAACTTAATGTCACGTTGTAGAAATTCAATGAGATGAGAAAAAGCTTGTATAGCTGGAAGAAAACCATTAAATTAACTGTACAAAGCATTTGCTATGCGTAAACCACGTTGGTCAGTAATATTTGATGAAATTGAAAATAGCGAGACATTAAGGCCAAATTAAATCGTCGGAGTATAACTCTCGTAATTTCATTATCTGGAATATTTGTCAAAGTGAGAACCGCGTAACTGGTAGTTCAGGGTAAACAAGTTACAACTTCATAAAACGTTAAGTGCATGTTGTACACGGAACATTGAAGATACTGTATCACAGCTAGTATTTTTAGTCACAGAGGGTACGAAATTACATATCTTCAAGATTATACATGTTCCATATTAAGACGATTCCCATCTGCATATTCGTAATCGATCGTGCTGCGATTTGATGGATCGCGGTACTTTCCATGGTAGACATTAAATTTGAAAGAAACAGGACACTGACTCAAACCGGAGGTCACAGTGAATGCTGTACACGTCGCGAAAGAGGGAGAAACTTATCATACGCGTTCAGAAGCCGGATTTTAATGACTTTCCATAATTTGTTACTCATTACTTACGAACAGTTACTGATAAAAATTATAGACAGCTGGAGCATGTTCAAAAAACTAACTCGCTTAAGGATACTGATAATTGCATCCGAATTTATATTTATATCTTATTCGTAAAGTAGGACACTGCATAAAATTGTAATGTCCTGGTGAGAAGTATCTTATGTAATTTACTTATATAATAACGTTACTGCTTTCTCAAGTTTGAGTACACGCACGAGCGCAGGATGCGAGCAAAATATGTTGGAGCATTATTACATTTAAAGTGCTCACACATTTAAAACAGCTACCGAGCCACTTTCATTTATGTTTTGTTCCATTTAAAACAGTCAGACAGGAAATTGTTCGATTTACATTCTAAGATCGTTTAAGATCACTGTCACGGTATGAACGTGAGACAATCTTCTCTCATGCATGCTATAAGTACTCTCTGCTATGAGTAAGTAGTTATGAGTTTGGACAATTACATTGTTCAGCGACAGGGTACGCGGACATGCACCGAATACTAATGACTTATTTTTTTCTATCGACGAATTTATAAAAACTAAAGCTAGAAGATTAACGCTCGTTTGGCGCACAGAAAACGTAGAACAAATCTAAATTATCTGTATTTTATCATTTGTATAATTATAAGATGAAATGAATTAATAAGTTATGGTGGTATACAGAAAGAAACAACACTAAAAGTAACTATTGATCGTTGAAAACAGAACTTGTTATCTTGGTCACATCTGACGTCAGGTATGACAAAATAAGGAGTGCATGACAAGTATTGCAATAAAAGCCTACTATGAAAATATGTAAATTACAGAAATCGAGATGTAGACAAAAAATGATATCAAATTTGTCATATATAAGATCTATCAGCAGTTGAATCTGCCAGTTAATTTTCTTATCAAGCATCTGATAATCTCAAAAATAATCTTAATAAGAGAAGTGAGTGCTTAAAGAATTCTTGTTATATTGGTTGAAATCGTAAAGGAAATGAAAATGCATGGGCGTAGAATCTTAAGCAATGCTCCATTGTTCGATCGCAATCAACGATCTATCATCAATATCATCATCCACGTACTCGCGTAAATTAATTCAACGTACACGCAATAGACAATCGTTCAATAATAATAAATCTTGAACACATCTTAGTAAGGGTCATGGCACAATTTGTAACACTAATCGGACAAAGATACTTCACATTCATATGCAACAATATCAATAATGCAAATCTGAAACATTAAAAGGGTGGGATTTACAAGGGGAATCATATAAATTGTCGCAACCTTCGTTGGTAGATGTCGTAGTACAAGAGTAGTTAGGATTCTGTGAGATACGGTTTATATTGAATTGAAGGTAGAGAGAAAAATTATAGCCAAGGCCCGTTCAGCGAAGCATTGCTATCGAGGCTCCGTTTCCATCTCTAGCTGCAGTTAGAATTGAGCAAGCAGCCGGCCGTGCCTTGTATCAATGACGTCATCTACGCCGGATCCAAGATGGCGATCGCGTGTGGTTCGCCAGGCAAAATCGACTAGCGGCCGCGAGCAGGACCGGTTTTCGACGGGGGGCGGTACCCGGACTCGGTCGGTTCGTTTATCCGCGGCGGTTTCGTCGTTTTGCGGCCGAAATGTAGAAGCTGGCGAAACGCGGACCTCCCTGGCATCTCGCGTTCCGTGCAACACCGATACACCACACGCAAATTATTATACGAGTATAATATATCAAACCGTGATTGCCTTCTTTCAAACACGGTTTAACAATTTCCACGGGACAATACAAAATTTACTTAATCCAAGCACTTTCTACATTTAGAAATGAATAAAAGATATCTTTGTATTGGATATTACTCTACGGTATAAAAATTCTTGGACTCATACTATCGTGCTATTTGGAATCGGATAATTTATTTGAGTACTCCCTAATCCCTTGTCACTAACACTTCTACTGATTTATTTATGCTGTTTATACAAACCTATCAACGTGTTTTGAATCGTCAAGAGATATGCGAGGAGGAATAATTGCTTACGATCTAATCGGGCTTGCTTTTATGAATGAGACATTAATTAGTGGTTTAAGCCATAGTGGCTTGTGACAATTTATATGATGGTTTACCACTATATGTTAGTCGATTTTCGAGACAATTTTTAAGTGAGAGATTCCTTAGTAAATGGATTACTTGTAGAGCACGATCACCTAATCTAAATCGATTGCATTTTTATGTCTAGGGCTATCTGATTTTTACAAGGTAAATGATGTTGGAGAACTCATATGGTACTCAATAGTGCTGTCGGCGAGTTCAAACAACACCTGATACCTTCGAGAAGATCTATGGCCTAATGTTTGGAAGCCTGTATTCAGACCAATCTGTAATTCGAATGACTTCTATAAAAATTATTAAGTTACAGATTTGACATAAAAATAAGCTGGTATCAAGAACATGTTCATAGGACTTTACTGTACCCTTGAAGCATTTCACATATTTTAAGAGACACCCTGCATATAGAAGCCACGATCTTTGCCATTCCTTATTAGCAAGGGAATGCTTTTCACGAATCGCATGTAGTTAAAGACCAAGTTTTGTCGTTTTGCGGTTGAAACGTAGCAGTCGGTCCTCTCTGACGCATTTTATTTCACATAACAGCGAAGTTTGCATACAAGACATAAATTCCACTGGCATTTAAGAATAATCCGTGAATCGTAGATTTATCTTTTTGAATCGAATATGCACGACATTTTTATAACTTGCTCATAAGTCATCACGATACTTACTATTAGACCGCGGATTTAATGAACTTCCAAGAGGAAAATATATTCATTATCCAACATCGTCCAAAAATATACATGCATATTACTTTTCAAAGAATAAATTACAATCGTATATTCTAAATTGACATTCTAGATAATTTTGCATACAAATGTGCAGTCTACAGATTATTATGCTTATTGCTGCTTTTTCAAAAGAATTCTAATGATTTTCAACAAACTCTAATTCTTTCGCGTGATAGTCTTTTAGAATATCATTACCAGCATGCTAATTGACCTCCTCGCCCGTGCACGCGAGTCAGTGAAAGTAATTATCATTTACAACCAGTTAGTACGAATGTTACCAATCAGCAATAACTCGCTCAGATAAAGGTACCTTATGCACATACCTAAAATTCCTAAATCTGATTCGAAGAAATTTGCCATGTTATAACGTTTAATATTCGTGCAAACTGAAACATGTGGACTCCTCGTAGTTGACTTACAATTAATAAACACGTCCACAGATAGTTGTTTTATCGCGTACATTTTTACTGCTACATTTTATATACCTTTAATTGCAGTACAGACTTCCGTCTGGACGAATGACTGTGCGATGAAAAAGCTCCGCGTCATGCAACTATTATCTTTACAAAAATTGCAAGCTCGTTAACGTGTTGTTGTCATGCTTGGGAATATGGGCACGGATATTTATGATGTAAGGGCCAATAAATTGTCCACGAAGGGGGCAACGATTTTTTTTAAGAAAGTGAAAACCGTGCGCGCGAGCAGCGTGGAAATTGTACGAATCGTTCGAGGAATTATGGAAAGAGAAGGGAACAAGGCAAAAAGGAGTAGGAGGGGAATAACGTTCAACAATCACGCGGAGGCGTGTTTGAGTGTCACGGGGAATTCAATGGCAAAACTTTCGACGAGGTATGCGTCTTGTCTTGCGGGTTCTCGTCTAGTTTTCGATCTACGTGGGTGTCACGATGCCGTCATCCGCGAGGACGGATCTGCTTTTTTCCTATGGCGACAAATCGAATCAACGTGTGCACGCAGCCGTGTCGAGGCCGAATCGCCGTGCTTACGCAATTCCCGAGCGTATAAATTGTGAAAATGTTCGCATAACAATTTATCATGGTATACGTGTCTACGTATTTTTTGTATGTCCGATGAACTTGTTAAAGAAAAGTATTAAGGAGCGAAGAGAGGCTACAATCCAGATACCTACGCAGCAAAATTATAAGGCTGGGGAAGCGGTGATAGGAAAGTGCTACGTAACACTGTGTTAAATAATATATAATTTCATGATTTACAATAAGTTCTATTTAACGAAGCGTTGTCGCGTGTTATTTCGGTACTTTAAACCATTGTGAGACAGTTACAAAATAACTATTAAATACTATTACGAAATTTACAATAAATTCCCGATAAATCTTTCGCGAGACTGACGTTTAACAACGGAAATTCGAGTGATCCTGTAGTATTGTCGCATAGGATCAAACGGAAGTCAATAAGGGTCGATGTACCTATACATGCTAACAGTGATACTATCGGTATCGAAAACAGGCAGCGTAACACGGGGAATCGTGGAATCTAGGAAGCGTAACAGGTAGTTTCTCGTACCTTGTCTGGTTGGCCGCTCTGGCAACGTGTTGAGGATGTGCGACGGTTTTTCGGAGCGGCTCAACACTGCACACTCGCGAGGCTCCTGGAGCGTACGGCTACGCTCCTGAGTGCCGAGCAGGATTTTGCACGCGCAGGTAAATATCGTTCGACGCGATCGCGCGGCCGCGACTGAACTCACTTTCCAGCGGCGGCGTTTTACCTGCGACAGGGGAGACCTCTTAACACAGCCAGTTTCGAGCGGTTCTTCTCTCCGGTACGGTGCCGTGTTCTGTTTTGCGTTGTGCCTGTGTACCGCGTGCTATGTACCCCTCTCTCCTTTTCTTTACTCCGTACCTGTGCGTGTGCACGTAGTAGATACGGGAGACTCGAGCGCTGGTTAAAGCAGTTACAGTTGATGGAAGAAATATAGCAAGGCCGTAAGTAAAGTAACGCTGCGAGTTTCCGATCTCCGGAGATTGAGTAGATGCACTTCGTTTCAACCCCCTAGTCGACACTCACCCTCTCTGAATTAGGAATGAATGGCTTAGAAGGGATAACAAATCTTATACAGTTGAATAAGTTTTAAGGATCAGTCAATTCCTAGTTTTGTATAATAAAATACTGACGAACAATTCCTCTGGTCGAAAGAATTAAAAATAATTAGCAGTAAAGGAACAGTCCTTTTGAGTAAATTGAAACAGTTGAAAACCGCCGGTAATAAAATTGAAATATAATTCTGAGGAGTTAAAGGATTAATATTAATACAGTTTTATTACTTGAAAAAAAAACAATTAATGCACGTATAATCGAAGACAGTATAACGAATAATATACCTAACGTACCTACACACTGGTATGCAGCGGTAAGGGTCAGGGATTGAGAGGAGTCGTAGGTTGGTCATCTTAACTACGCATATACATATATTCATACCAACAATTGTACGCTACAGTACAGTATAAGCAATACACGCGCGCTACACGTCTCATTTGTTAAAGGCTCTTTCAGATGTGCAATTCGAATTCTAATTGGAAAGAAAAAGCACGCACGAGAACCAATTGACGAGGTATACAGGCATATTTGAATGCGTAGCGCGACAATCACGAATGTTTTCTTACGTTTCTGTTTACTTGAAAAAGGAACAGGTCCGTTGCGGTTGCGACTGAAGACCGCAAGCCTAAAAGGGCCTTTACGGCTATCCTTCCTACCCAACCACCCACCTATTTATGCCTGCAAGAGTGCGTGGCCTTATGTCGCGCTGCGGGACCTCGCCAGAGCTACGTACTTTTGCTCCTGGCTCCATTCCAGCTCGCTCGCGGAGATTCTGCTGTTAGTCCGGATCGCAGAATCAAGCTTCACTTCAATTCAGAATATCAATGTCGGAATGTCGGTACACGGTGTGCTGTAATTATAAATCAAGTTAACTCTAATCAAGCGATTGTAATATTTGCATTAAAATTGAAATTACGTAGTAATATATATTCACGATTCATACGTGCTATCAGCAAATTCTCTAATATCAAATTCCGCTTCGATTACATTCAATTTCCAATAAAATTATTACAGTAATCGCAATTGCGTATTCACATAAACTCATTATTTATTTTATATAAATTTATTTATAAGTAGTAGGATATTCCAGGAGTGATTCTATGTATATGCCCAAGTTGAAAATGACAGGTGCGAGACAAAAAATCTTTCAAGCATGAATGACAAGTGTAAGTGCAGAGACCAATGTCCTCGAGATGAAGATTCGAGGCGTGTCCTCCGACCACTTGATGAGTCCAAAACAAGTTACGTAGCTTTCCGTTTCCTTCCAACTTTTAGATCTGTCTTGGTCCCGTTGATTGTCGTTCCTCCTCTTTCTCTCCGTGTGTCCGGTTTTGCATACGGCCGTAAATGGCAAGTTGAAGACCTTGTACACCCACACCCAAACTTTTATTCTCCTTCTTTATCACGTACGACTTTTCTGTCCCCTTTCAACAATTCGAAAAGTAATAACTATTAGTAAGACTATTGTTGCATATATTACCTATATCGAACTTTCATAATATAATAATATCACTTGATATAGTTATTCGTATATTTTCTTTATGAACACATCAGTAATCTTTTAATATTCGTTTTACATATAAAAAAAGAGAAAGTATTATGCAATCACATTGCAAAACGATGTGACAAATATATGAAAATATAAAACAAAGAAAAGGTGCAGCCTTCGACTGAAATGTAAAAGTATATCAACAAATTTTAACGCAAATTGAAAATATACTATAAATGTTACGTACGATAAAGAAAATGGAAGAAGATGGAATCATCCACTTTCCGATCGTGTCGAAAGTTCGATGACACTTGTATACTTGCATTATCCATTCACTTTCGATGTTAAACACGTCGACAATGAAACCCGAAACCCAATGAGTTACACGAAGCGTGAATGCACGCGTGTTTAACCTTCCATGAGGCGTGGAGAAGAGAAAGCTCCAGGCTGAAGCGAAAGAAAACGAAGGGATACACGATAAAAGAAAGATCGAGTCAAGAGCAATTACTATAAACAAAAGAATGATGCTAGAACGTGATCGACATGGGCGCTGGCGGGTGGACACGCGGCGCAGGTAGTGAAAGGATATACATATATGCACGTAAAGGAGCCAATGGTCTCGATCAGATTACGCAGAAGGAACGCGCGTTCACCTCCGCTTCCTTTTTCAGAGTCATCCTTCGGTTTGACTGTTTGGTACCGTACGATGAGGACCGGTTGCATGAGTCCTCTCGTTTCCGAATATGGCCAGCCGGTGCATGGATCCATTCCAATCCTCTGTTCATGAATCTGCCGCTTACCAAACTATAGTTTGACAAGGCAAAAGTCAATATTTCTTCTCGTACGTTCAAATCTTAGACTCGGGCCATGTACTAATTTAGCCAGTATAATCTAGAGAAGCTCATAAGAAAAAAGTATAATTTATCCTTATAAACGTATGAAAATAGATCCGTAGCATACTTGGAACGAGATTAGAATTACGACTGCCCTTAATCCTTGATCCTTCTATCTATTTAGGTTCCCCAAATACACGAAGAAAACCGTTTTAGCTTTTATTATTGTTCATTTATTATAAGGGTTTTGGAAGATGCGATTATCTCATTGACAATATCATAAACTATATTTATTAAATTACTTTTTAAATAAAAATACATTTTATTTTTTAGAGTCGTCAGTAAAAGTAACTCTCGCTGGTTCATTGTTTACGTTAGCACAGTCTTTATGAAAGAAAGATACGATAGGTCGTTACAACTCTCGTTGTCAGCTGTAGAACCTGCATTCCTATCAATGTAACACAGTGTATCCTATCAGAATATCTTCCGACTTTCAACGAAACTGTGCGAGTTAGAACACTTTGGGTGCAGGAAATACGTTTTTTTTTTCTTAATTTTCTTTTCTCCATTTTGAATATCAAGAAACTCGTTCGTTTCCTTCTGATCGCCGTAAGAGGCTAGTCTTGTCGTCATACGGTAAAATATGACATACGTTATACAATGTATGTACGTCATTTAGTCAATCTTTAAACATCAAATTCTGATTATAAAAAGGCACTTCAATTTTTATAGACTAGGCCGTCAAATTTTGTAATCAGTCACAAAATAAATGATTTATTTTAATTATTATTTAAGAGTGGTTTTGGAGAATTTTTCATTTTCAATCCCTTTTAAATCTTATATCTTTCTTTGAACTTCACCAATAACTTCCATCATGACAATTTTCCTAACGAAACATTTCGTTTAACTTCAATTATACATGGCAAATGGTTCGAAAATTGAACAAGTAGTCGTAAGCGCTGCTAGGCAATTTGTCTTTCACGTGAGCACGATTAACGCGCAACGTTCAGAAGAATAATTTCGCTCCTTCACTAACTCCCGCATCCGCAGCAGATGAACAAATTACAAATACATAATTCTTCCGCTTTGCCACCCATTGTCTTTGGCTGAATATCTTTGGCTCCGTCTTCATTCCCATTTTTTGGTACAGAATATTCCCGTCGCCTCGAGAATTCTACTCCTAACCGTGTCACTCCGAGGCAATCTGCGAAAATGATAAGGTAACAATGTTAAAAGGTAAATCTGATAAATCTTTTATCCAGCTTAATGATACAAAATGACATTAACATCGTCAACAGATCATAAAGGTTTGGGCATTGACAAAAATTAAAGCACGATGTAAATAATGAAAATCACTCGTCTAAGAATTTATAATCTTAACAAAGTCACTACATTCACTAATAAAATATTAAATTTATTCCCTAATTGATTTACTTTATTTACATTTTATTCACGCATCGTTTTCTACTTCGTTAGGCTCGCTATCAAATGGACATATCATATATTATATGTTCTCTCCCGCAACTAGTAGTACTTGAAATTACGCGAGTCATTGCATTATCGAAATTTTTATTGCCAGGAGACTTTACTACGCTGCATGCGATGCAACGCGCGAAGCGCGAATGCTGTAATTGTCCATTAGCCCGTTACGTCGATCGACAAATATACCATTCCGATTCTTTCCTTTTACAACTGATGTTTCGCACGCGTCGCTTTCAAGATGATGCTGTTATTTCGAACCGAAACGGAACTCAACAGAACACAGCCCTCTTCTACATGCGCTATGCGCCCGGCTGTTAAACGGCCGAAAATAGGAGGAGGTGTTAATGTCCAATTCTCGTTGCCGGCAAATTTATGTCCATTGAATACCCGGATTTTATACCCGGGAACTCCGTGTCGCAATTGGCTAAATGCAGTGTGTTAATGCTAACTGCATTCACAGGGTAAACTCATTTCGATAATTGCCTTTTTGTCTCAAGCGTAAAGTAGGATATTAAGAATTACAAATCTGAGAAAAAGTTCCCGTTCACTTTTTTACTTATGACTCTTATTGATGCATAGGTATATAAAACGTTAATATCACTTGCGTAAGGAAACTTAAGTGAGGAAGATATCTGTAATCAGTTCAAACAATGATGAGCCTACTCTCTGTTATATTTACAGTTAAACACGCAGGGTGCATCCGGTTTTAAGGAGGAAATTTTGAGAATAGCGCAGAATCATCCAAAATGAGCAAAAATACTGACGTAAACTAACATCGACCTCCGCGTGTTTACGATAGTTCCTGAAATACAGTTATGTTACTCCTGTTGATTCGTTGTTACATTGTCTTAGTTATAGCACAGAAGAACATTGTTCGATTGCAGCTAAACGTCCTAAGATAGCAATTTATTGCCTTAAACAAAAGATAATATAGCTTTCACTGGAATAGTTACGTTCTATCAGTGTAACTAATATTTTTAATGACTTAAAAAAGGAATCTGTGTTTCTTAAATTAAAATTTAAGAAAAGAAATATTCTAAAAATCAATCAGCTGTTCTATCGATTGTAAGTAATTTTTTCATCTCTTAATTGATTTCATATTCATGAAATCAAGGCGCATATCGTTGCACATTTCTCGCACAGGTTGGAGTAATTACAATTATCGAACGATTAGTTTCCGCATTTTTTTTTTTTTCACCCTGCTCAATAAAGCGTTTGATCCTCCTGGGAGTAGCGTTTAACGATTCGAAGAGGCTACTTTAACGAGGCAATAAAAGATACTACTCACTTCGATCATGCTTCCTGAAGCTCCCCCTTGATGCCGGGCACGCTATGGTGGTGCCTCGAGGCGAGCTTGTTCGCCAGCTCGTGCATCACGTCCCTGTATATCACCGTGTCCAAATTCTCGCCGAGCATGTAAAGCAGAAACCAATCGCCCACTTTGCTTCGTCGCACGATCGTCTCCACGGCGTCCCTTCGGACCAGACGAAACCGTAAGCGTAGAAGATACACCCTCGTTCGCGGCGAAAATATGATAACGATCTGCAGAAAGGCGATTGAAACAAAAATTTGCGCGCAAGGATCGCTGAAATTGAATGAGTACAGTAAAACCTCGATTATTACTGTAACACGCATTATCAGAATGCAGATTGTTCATTCGTCGAAAAAAAATTTCACCACTTAAAATCGTATTAGCTTCTTCGATAGCTCGACGAAATTTCGATATTTTTTACAATTCTATTAATGTGTCATCGTAAGACTTAAATCTTTCCCATTGTTCTTATCCAGAGGTTGATAAAAGGATAGACGAATTGAATAGGATTACTTGCCCTGTATAAAACCGTGATGAAACTGAGCACGCCGAGAAAGAGGAACCAGAACCAGAGGAATACGTATATCTTCTCGTTGACGACGTTCAGTGGGAGTATGCAAACTGCATCGTGCCTCTCGACCTCGCCGCTGACGCCGTATTTGTAAAAGGTGCACTTGGTCATCCGCGGGAACACGTAAATCATCGGATCGACCCGGTCCTCTTGATCCGACTCGAGGAACCTGAGCACGTCGATACCAAACGTCAGAAACGCACCATCGAAGAACCGGTTCATTAGAAACATCTGACCTGCGCAAATTCAAGTCCCTCTTGTAATTCCCGCTGTAAATTCACAAAAAATTTACAAACTTTTTATTATAGATAAACCTGTATCATTTACATCGAATAAACAGGATTATTTCTTTTCCGTCTTTGTTGACTAATTTTTCTTTTTTTCTTTTACATCCTGATTCGTCAGAAGTAATAAAACATCGACTCCCTAAGTGTTATTGACAATTGTCGATTTCTCACCTATAATAAATAAATGAAACTCTTACTTCTCCGTCTTTGATCTATTCTAGTTTAGAGCTATTTAGAATAGTTCGAAATACAACATTCACAAGAAATACGAGAGTTCTTTTGATACGTCCGGAAATAGATGCAAAACATCAGCGACGGGTTCTGTACAAATCCCTGGGGAAGAAATTAACTATTTTCTCTCGGAAGTCTTAATGTCGAGGTACAACCTCCGTTATCTCACAAATAAATGATATGAGCCAGAACGCTGCTATAAATTCGTTAAGCGATCCCAAACAACTAATCTTAAAGTAAACTTCTTTTTCTTCTGTCATCGAAATGTTAAATAAGTAATGCAGTGTATTGAAACTGTTAACCCTTATAACTCCTGTACTAATGAATTTCGACAACCAGGTCTTCATATTATCCTTTTCTCATCGATTACAATCAGGTCTGATAAAAACATTTTTAAACAGTTGAATCTGTAACAATGTGGTGCTCGACATAAGAGTGCAAAGACTTAGTAGATGAATAATTATTGTTAATTTTCTCAATGTTAGATGAGTATCAAAATTTAGAACGTTTAATCAAGTGATTTGATTGTACATAAACGGAATGTGTAATAGAGAATTAGTGAATGAACTGTTTGCAATGCCATTTGGCAACGATACAGCTGGCTATCTGTTAAGCATCTTAAACGGTCAACCTATGTGGTTATCTGTCACTTTTATTTAACGGCTATTTTGTTCCTGGCATGCTCCTGTCGACCTTTCATCTAGCATTTCATTGTCCCGTTAGATTCAAATAAAATTTAATTGAAGTATTGAAAGTATACGACTATTAATTATTATTTTATATCTTCTGCATCGATGAATAAGCCGGATTTCATATTCCTTCTTTTTTCATCGATTACAATTAGATTATAGAAAAAAGTGTTTCTAAAACAAAGGTTAGCTGCTTTCAATATTACGTTCGATCAAGGATATACTTATCTCGTTTATACATTTACATTTCTTATGCATTTGAAAAGGCTATGAGACCAACCACTTCGCCCGGAAAATGTTCAATAAAAATCGTAAAGATTACGTGTATAACGTTTCGGGGAAGAGAACGCAAGAGAACAAAAGATAAAGGCGTTGTTTTAAGATTCGTTCCCTTGTAGCGGAGAAATATAGAATCGTTAAAAGTAACAAAACAAATAACAGGAAAGAGGATAAACATATCTATGTGGCGGCTAGCGGTATGTAAAATGATTCGAGAAAGGTGAATGGGAAAATTTGACGGTCGAAGAGAAACATACAGAATAATGTTATTGCATCCACGTTACGCGGAAAACGATAAAGACTGTTTCGAAATTCCAAATAGAAATATATGCCACCAAAAATCCCGCTGTAGCAATTTTGTTCAGACGCAAGATTTTTCGCGTATAGGCCGCATCGAGATCGTGCAATCGAACTTTATAGTTCTCCGCACGATTTCCATCCCTTGTAAAGTACCTACGCTTTTATATCCTCTTTTCGAATGGATGAAGTCAAACGAGACGGCAGTGTTAAAAATAGCTAAAGAAGGTAAGAACCGCGGTTTATCTCTTCGTCGGGGAGAAGCTTGTAACGCTGAAGATCAAAGGATATTCAGTCTCATATTCTTGGACGAAACTCTACGAAAAAGATGAATTAACAAGACAACGTCGAAATGAGTTTTCGTCACATGTGTAGTTCAAAAGACCTCAGAAAAAAGTTTCAACTTTACTATACGTTTTAACAATAATACGAATTCCTAATGATGATTACATTAGATATTCCTGTCTTGTACATTCATGTCATTTCGTAGGGAACTCATGGAGAAAGGCATATTTATAAAATAATATAAAATCGATAGGGAGTAGATAAAGCAAAGGAAAAATCATTTTGTAAAAAAAAAATAACGTGCCACTCACCAATCACATTCAGCAGGGCTAGAACTTCGCAGAGGTAGTACCTGTAAGCCCACCAATTGTGATAGCGAAGATTCTCCCACAGATAGTCGAGCAACATCTTCTTCTTCTGCTTCTTCTCGACCTCGGAACAGAGCCCGATATCGAGGTCCATCATCAGGGCATGGATCTTGCCACCCTCCCAGCCTTTCCACAACCATCGCGGCGTGTAGAAAAGGATCGCCTACAACAGTAGCCAACGCGTACATTAAACCGTTTTAACATTACCATCATCAAATAATAAGTAAATAAGCTAAAAATGTTACAACCCTATGGAAATTTAACTAGGTATAGATAAAATAAATATTTCAACATGTTTAGTTGTGAAAACATTATAATTTATAAAATGAGAAAACGAGTATAACGTCATTGTTGAAATATTTCTCAAACGTTTTCAAGGAACTTTCTGTCTTATATGATTACACAGAATATTCATCCGAAGGATGCCAATTATAAATTCCTGATTACTTCATGTTTTTAATGAATTTCATCTATTGCGATGTAAAAAGATACTCGCATTGTTATTACCTATAGAATGGATGCAAAATTCAAACCTGGCAAAAACATTTTCCGACACTCAATTTACAAGAGTTATCATAACAAACGGGCAGATCGTGCCAAAAGCATGAATGAATGATTCCTTAGCCACAAGTACTGTATACCCTTTGCTGATTGGCAACAACCCGAAATCAGAGATACCCCATCAGCTATAGACACCATTCACATCGCGTATTACTCTATAAATCTTGGCACGCGCTTAAAGACACCAAATCAGATGTGCAATTCGTGCGGTGAAACGATAAAATCGCTACGAACAGCATCGTTGTTTTCGGTCGGCCGCGAATTGATTAATTATTGTTGACTCAACGCCGATCCAATTTGGTTAACGAGTTTACGTTACCGAAGACGTTTTACACCGCGGAATTCCTTTAATTCGGTTCGTTAAGAGTTTAAAGATCCTCGATAGATCGTCGCGCAAGATAGCGATCGAAATCAGAGCACTGGTACGAATGTTACTTCAACAGGCTCTTTGCGTTATTATAATCTATCGCATTTTGTAAAAATAATTTGATTATCATAAGTCAGTTACAATTTAGTTTGAATGATTGCATTTTCCTTCCTCCTTCTTTTGTGATAGTAACTACTCATTGTAGTTTTGTCGAAACGAACGGCTGTAAATTATTGAAGCTTTGGTGAGTGGATGGAAAAAAAGGTGCACGTAGCCAGTGAAAAGGGTCGCGCTCACGTTCTATGTCGACGCGAATCCGACACAAAAAGGGAAAATCCGTGGATGAAAATAGAACGAAGCTAACTATACTTCGCCGCTGCTCATATGCCAGTTGGATGCATACAGTGTTCGTATGTACATCGGAAAAGAAATGAGAGAAAAAAGATGGAGAAGAGCACCCACGTTGCCACGTGGGAGCAGATGGCAAATGGATAAAATTGGTAGAACAAGCGGAAAATCCGGTGAAACGTCTTTAGACGTGTAACGCCTCTCTCCTCGTCCCGTTACCACACTTCTCCATTCTACCGGATGAATAAAATAAAATAGGCTAAAACGTTAAAAAATTGTAAAGCCCGTAAAAAAGATTCGAATTGTAACGTTTGAAAAATTTCATATACCATAGTAATCTATTAATGAGACCCATTGCCAAGAACTGTTCCAATTTCGCGTAACGAAGAAGATCGTATTGGCCAAGTCCACTTATTACAAGCTTGAGCAAAGCCTGTTGAAGGCCTGCGGCCCAACCTTGACTTATGAGTATGATTATAATCTGGTCACTGGTTGATCGATAATCCAAAAGCGTCGAGCATTCTATGGAAACTTGTCTGTGTTCAACCGGCTAACTATCCTGTTATTCGTGTATTCTTAAAAGTACGAGAACGCAAGTTGAGCATAGAGTTACACAGAGAAATGTTATTAATATATTTAGGATGGCAATGTGAAACTGTTTCAGAGATACTATCTTAACCATCCGCGACAGCTAATGCCAATATCAACGAATGGATCTTACTTGCACCAGCAGAAAGAAGATGACCCATTGATAATACTTGTGCTGTTTGACCAGAGGATGCGGCGCGTGGCCGTGCAATCCGTCGCCTTTGCTATTTGAGACCCCAGGGTAGGGCACCGCCTGGCCTAAACTCATATTGAACGCGTGCACCATACTGTACGTGGTGTGAAGCCAGCAAAAAGTCTCGAGTACGACCTTGTCGACGGAACCAGACGCCTCGCAGTGGATCGGCGAACCGGAAATGCTCTTGCAGGCGAGGGTGACGCAGCCGCCGAGAAGAAGGGCCACTGTCGCGCGATAGTGCAAGCGGAATACCATCGTGTCCACGGAAATCCGTTGAAACTTTAACAAGGACCTCAATGAGCCAAACACATCGACCATCTTCAGTAGGAGAGGCATTTTTATGCGTCGTGGACGGCGGACCGCCCGCGGGACACTCGAATCCTCTTCGATCAGAGGATTGTCCTCTTCGTCACCATTCAACAGATCCGTTTTTACGAAAAACACTCCCTCGGACCGTGCAGTGAAAGTGATGAAACTCGATGTTAGTAATCAGGGAAAAAAATATTGTCACTTGTTGCAGAATTGTTGATAATTGTTGTCGGATTGGAAGAGTATAAGCTGATCGTTACCGAGTGGGAGATGAAGAAACATCGGGGTTCTTAAGGCTAGAACCAAATATTCGTAATTGATTTATCGGTGAAGTGTAATTTGATGTAACTAAAAATAAGATTTAGCTTTTTATACGCGAGCTTAGAAAAAGTGTCGCAGGTGCAGTTACTAATAAAACGTACAAGAACGTTATTTGTCACTGCATCATTTTCTTCATCGTGATCCTCGTGATTATCCTCAGAAGATTCCGGGCAATTAAATCTCTGCTGGCGAATAAAAAACAATAGCTTCACTATGTACATGTTGCTCGTGTTTCACTATTTTTATCCTCCAAACGCTAAATCAGACGTTCCGCGAGCATTTCTTCGCATAAACTTTATTCATCATTCGTTTTACCCTGGTTTATTTTCTAAATTTCTTTTTAGATTTTCATTACTTCTTCAAGTCCCAAGCTGAAACGTGTTTCAATCATCTCTTTTAACGATAAAATATCATTCGGATTTTCTGTTGCAGCGTTTTGTTTCGTAATTGAACCCATCATTTCCTCTTGCAACGTTTATTCATATCGCAACACGTATCTCTTGCTTTCTGCATTCATTTAAGCTTCCTTATGGTGTAAATAACAGCAGCGTCATGATGTTTTATAATCTCTTTTTCCTCTTCCTTTATATAAGAATGTTTCGTCCTTTCTCAACTATGAAACACAGAATGTCACGCACACTTTCATTGTTGCGGTATCAAACCAAACATTCATTATTCGCGTGGCACATAATTAACGAGGTAAACATTATTAATTACACGTTTTTCCTTACATTCTTGGTCCGTCGAAATAAAGGAACGAGCAACGAGAGGACGGAGTATTCGGACACGGTGACAAGCACACGTGGGGCGCGGAAGCAAGCCGTTAGAAGACTAGCGAACTTGAGAGGCATCCCTTACGAGGCCTCGGTGCTAAACACATAACTTATATGATTGTCTTAACTATTCCCCTTGTCCTATCAACGAAATTCATGTAAAAGAAGTCAGAGTGCAATAAAAATGCTAAGTACTATTCTTCAGCATAATTTGAAAATACTTATAATACGTTTTTGAGCATAATGGACAATGAATTTCATGATAACTGTCAACGATATGTAAATGCATCTTTCATTGCGTTTCTCTTGAAAATATTAGGCATTGGTAAAAAAAACCGATGCGTGAACAAGAATAAAACTTATAAATAACTTTTAGGAACGTCGTTCCTGCAAAGTTACCTCGCTTTTCACTCAACCCACGAGGGAACTATAAAATTCCAAGTATGCGGGAATAATCGATTTTTGTTCCATTATTCTTTGGAAACGCACGATCTTTAGCTCGTACTCTTTTGAAACGTGAATAACGAATTGCTCTCTTAAAACTTCGTTAACTGTAACACTTATAAATCCGTAATAAATCCGTATTAGCGTAACGTCACATTGAACATTACCAGATATTGTTTTCTGTGCTCTTTCATTAAATTCTAACATAATTCTTACAAGTGAATTCCTCATAGTACAAGCAAAGACCATTCAACATAGGGTGAAGTAAATAATTCATAATGATGTCGTAGTAACTTTGAAAACATCAAGCATGCACACATTAGGATACATTATTTGATGATAGACTGATCGCAATTATCAATAAGTTAGCTAGTAGCTAATGGTATTTTTTGTTTCTTGAAGAAACGCGGATACCAAGAATCATGGGAGCAAAAAGAAGATGAAACATTCGGGTCATTGTCACTCTATTGTTAGACCTAACCAAATTTACCTGCGAAGGATCATATTTGAACTGGATATAATTTTAATTAGCCGACAGAAATGTTTTGGATTCGTTCCATGTCCAAGCTAATACTTGATCTACATAATTGCAACGTAGCACGTATTTCATTCTTAAAAACTGTGATTCATATTTTGAATCTTAACTAGACACACAGAAGTTACACATTTTATAATGTTTTATATTTTGTGCTTGCACTGTACCAGATCTAAGATATTTTAAATTATTGTCAAGTAATGTCAGTTAGAATCCTGATAGTTGAATCGATTCTAAAGAAGTCAGAAGTAATTGTCCGGCCGTTCTATCGGTCAGTACCTAATTCCGCCGAACTACGTGCTCTAATTGAGGAGATCAGGTGAAAGGTGAGGGTGGAGGTGCGTCTTTGACCGAGCTTCAAGGCGACTCGCGCGACAGCGACCCTCGGCGACGAAGTAACGACTACGGGTTTAACGAGTTAATATGCTTAGGGTTTCCTTCTTGGCAATGAACTAGATATAAGCTTCTGTAAGCAGCAAGTAAATTCCTCGACCATAGCCACAACCAGTTCGTTTGTTATCCAGCTTTTTTACAGCATTACCGAATTCCCCCAATCGCGACTGATACGAAGGCACTCCCATAAGAATAATGCGCAAAATGCGAAACAATAAGCGTACAAGCTTAGAATGGCCAACAATCTTTTAATAGCTAACGATTTATTAAATTACGTCGAAAGTCAGATGATTAAACCCATAGATAAGATCACTTTCGATTCACCTTCTTATATGCAAAACTAAAATAGCAAGAAATATAAAAGTAAAACTGAATGAACGGTGATTGAATGATTACCTGCAGGAATAGCATGAAGCAGACCCACTGATAGTACCTGTACTCCTTCCTCTCGGTTTCCGGGTGCGACTTGGAGTTATCCACGCCGGGAAACGGCACCTCGTAACCCTCTCGTTTCTTATACGCCGCGGTGATCGTGTACGTGCTGTGTATCCAGCAGTACGTGTTCAACACGTCCTCCGGCAGGTCTTTGCTGTGAATACAATCGATCGGGTTCCCTACGTACTGTCTCGTGGTAACGATCAGCGAGAACGCGATCAAGAGGATCACCGTTAAACTGTAGTGCAACCGAAACACGGCCGTGTCGATGTGCACGTGGGAGATCTTGATCAGGCTTTTCAGGCCCCGGAATATGTCCAGCATCTTGAAGAAAACGGCCGAGTTCCCTCTACACGTTCTTCCCCCTTTCTCCCGCGGCGAAGAGAAAAGAAACGGAAACGGTGAATCGTCCGATCGCTGCGTCCTCTTTACATCTTTTCCGTCTTTGATCTATCCCACGAACCACCAGTCTTAGACGCCGCAAATCTGTTTCACCTCAGATCTGCCTCGGAGACTC
>SHCU01000040.1:332078-362034 GCA_004307685.1 Ceratina australensis | reverse complement strand
GCCAAATTACTTGAGGTATACGATAAAAATGTAAAGAAACGAAGTATTCCCAGAATCGCAAATGTATTTGATCAAAAAACAAATATTTCATTTAAGGCTATTAATTTGCTTACCTTGTATGGAGACATTCTATCGAATTTCCTACAAATTGTTTGCTACTAACAATAACTGAGAATGCTAATATCAACATTGTCGTAATGAAGTGTAATCTAAAGGTGACGCCATCAATTCGAGCTCTCGCTTCCTGTAAAATTAATTTTATTAGACCCCGAGCCCTTATATAAAAACAGTGAGCATTTAAATTTTGATAATTATCAGATACCACGTTAATGAAAAAAAAACGTGAATATGTTTTTACGATTTTATTTTTAATTTATTTAACTGACACAACGGAAAATAATGCAGATATATGTAAATTACATTTCCCGAAAGGTTCGCATGTTACGTTTCATCCGAACAAAATCTCTAAAATGGTACTCCAATCTGCGAGTTATTAACATAACACGTATGCATATATTCATGAAACCGTGGTAACTTACAATAATTTAAAATATTAAAATTCATGAAAATCTTATTATACGTGAGTGAAAAACTTGGCCTTGTAAACTCGTAATAACATCTACCTTATGGTATCGCTATGAAATCTCCAAAGTATAAATTAGCTAATACATTTCCTAACGAAAAATGAATTAAATGATTTACACCGTTTCGAAATAATTGCGTAGAACATTGTGCCAAGTTTATAGCAATGTTAATTGTAATTATTTGCTATGCGAGTAGCACACTCTCGTTGAAGTAGGGCGAGAATATCCGTGTGTGATACTGTACTTGCATCGTTCACCTCATGTCGCGTTGTCGCGCAAAACACAAGGGTGAGTCATAAATTTGAGAACATCCATGTCTAGCTACAAAAGCTTGATAATTCGAGTGAAAATATGACAACCCGAGGATAGGCGAGCGGGCAGTACTCCCCACGGTGAGAGCCTCGCCGAATGTCTTGGCGAGATGTTTCGACGAGAGTCTACTGCTGGCACTAGAAGCATATCTATGCACTTTGATTATCATGAATTATAGCACTTGCAATTCCACGCAATCTATTTCTAAAAAACAAATTTTCATTTAGTCCATAGATGAGCGAGCAATTAAAAGTGTCTGTTCCGATTGCCGCTTGTAAAGGAGTTAATTGCTTACGTGATTTGAATAGCGTATTTATATTGAACTAACGTTCAATTACGTATTTGTATGCACGAACAGGAGTTTTCATACTTCTTTTAGAAATTCATATCAGAAGAACTGGTGTGTGGTATTGAATGTACATACATCCATAGCGTTCCATTGATAAAGCAAAAAGAGCAAGTTTAAATATTGGACAAAGGATAAAACCCATCAGTTTGAGTAGCTTATTTATCTGATTGCAACTTCGTAACGTCACGACGAATGTATTTAATAGATGGAATAAGGCACACGAAAATAAATAATGGACTTGTGCCATTGAGCTTGTATACGGCCAACATAAATACACGTGTTAATTTGTTTTCATACATAAGTAGAGCAACGCGCACGACAGGTATAAATTCCTTTTCATGTTCCAGTATGCGCAACCTTGTACAATGCATTTTCCTCGTACCAATGATTTTGTCGAAGCGTTGAGATTTAAATGGATATTTACAGATCGTAAGTTTATTTATTAAAACCTCTCAATTGCTAAAATATTTGCACGCTACTGATCAGCTTTACGCATGAACTTGAAATCCACAAGAGAATTGTAAAACAATTAAAGAAATAATTTTGGTAGAGTACAATATCTTTCTGAGAAACCAGTGGGAAAATATCCACTGAAAATTCGACGAATGTAACAAAAATATAGCTATCATGACTCAGATGCTCATAAAAAGCGGATACTAACGACGCAACTTTAAGGGAAACAGTTACGTTTCGTGGACCACTCTGTTTCCACAGAAAACATACGATCAAGGGATGTAACTTTTGGTGACGGAAATAAGTTTCACGGTTTCAAACTACTCAAAACATATCGAAGATGCTACTATATTTAAAAGATATAAGTATTTTGTTATCAAAATTGTTTATGCGCGCATTTTATTGGTATTTATTATCACCATATTAAAGCAGCATAAATGAAGTACAAACATGAATACCACAGAAAGTCTTACAACTGTCTTGGACTTAAAGATTTTTAACTCACGCGCAATGAATAGTAAAGTGCAGTGATAAGATCAATCATTTTCGCCCCGTTTTCCTTTCTACTTGTAATTTTCTCAACGATCACAGTGTTATATCCAAAAGACTGTCTATCTTTCAGTGTTTCATTTAATAGAAAAACAGTTTTTCCATTCACAAAAATGTTTACGAAGAAATCCACTGTTGACACATACTTCATACTCAATTTTTCGATGGATATTTTCACTATTCAGTAGTAGTTCTCTTTAATTCGTATAACATATTATACCGTATCATGATATTTATTAATTAATTAATGATCATAAAATTGATATTTATATTCCATTTTCATTTAAAATCAGAAATCACATCACTTACGGAACACTATTTCAAATTTCATCCAAACTAATAGACGACTAATTTTATTTTTTATTTCAATCTACTCTTTTATTACAATAGATATACAAATTTTATTTTTAACAGATTTCTAGTATAGTTCCTATCCTCTCACAAAACCTAACAACGAAACGTCTACCGGTTGGCAAAACATGAACATCACAACTGTTGCTTTCCTCTGATCTCTTTTAGTTCGGTCCAATTTTATTTTTGTTTTTTTTTACCCTTCTATCTTTCCTTCTCTCTCACTCCTTGTTTCAACGAACACCTCTCCCCGGAAACCATTTCGGTACCGACGTGACAACACGATTCATTCTATTTTACCCAGTGATGTCCTTAAATCTGACGGTATTTTAAATTCACATTCGATCTCAGATTTAGATCCATTATAACATACTTCTGATCACTAAATAATTTTCACTGTTATTCAAAGGGATAATGGCCTTTAATTTCGTACGTACATTAAATTGTTAATGAAGTTGCTTACTGTTAACCGCAATGGAACCAACTGTTGTGCTTCCCATCCGCACGTGACATCACATACTGCATTTTTATGATAATTGACGCGCTACCAAAATTCGTTTAAGGAACAAAAATGATTTCACCAGATAAATGGCGGCTTTTTTATTAATCAAATATTCCTTTAAATACAAGAGATTCCATTAAGAACATAAATATTTTTATTTTTATATTCTTTTGTTACATAGGTACCCGGTAGTGGAATGAGTTTATGGGTATACGTTTGAGCTTGAAGGTCTTCGCAGGCAAAACCTTCTTGCGTACATTTTCATTCCACAAATGAAAATTAAATGTAAAATTACTCGAATAAATGGAATCCTGAACAGTCTTACTTCGAGAAAAGCGTAAAAAATTTGTTCAAACGAATTCAAAGGTATGACCTGGCTACAATTATCGGCGTAAGGGTTAAATATAAATCGTATAAAGTGTAATTGTATAAAACTTTGTCAATCTTAAATTCTCTTACTCCCTCATTTAATAATCTATTAGTCATCTAAAAGTGACGTAGGACCGTTTAATAGTCTGTCTTTGAAAGGCTCGTCCTTTTGTTCTTCAGTTCTTGTTTTCCATTCGGAAATACATGCATGTAATACATGATACAATTCGTTTAACATCTGCATATCGGAACATAGTAATTAATATAGTGGAAAGTATACGTTTGTTGAAAGAACCGTACATAACTTCTGATACAAGTTTTCTTCGGCGATGTTTCATCGCCGATGGAACACAAATAGGTAAATAGTCGATATACTTGAACTTTCTATAACATATGTCTTTTGCGTGCACAGCATCGGACAAAATTATAACTACTTTACAAATTTTACAAATCGTCCCAATCAATAATTTTATTTACTGAAAAAATATTGTATTCCCCTCGCAGGATAACAGACTCCTTAGACAAAATCTTTCACAGATAAAATCGTTATAATTTTACCCAACACTATAATTATCGAGTCGTGCCTTATATTTTCTCAAAAAATTTTAACATAAAATATATGCTAAAATATTTACTATACTAAAATCTTAAAGCAAAAAATATATATATGTCTTTATCGCGATCGAAGAAGGAATAAAGGGAAGAAATTGAATAAACCGATATGAATACGCTACGCGGAAATGTATGATAATAGCGTCTCTTACGACACGCGACATATACATGCCGTCACGATCGCGGGATCGATGCATTTGAAAGAAAAATCCGGGATGATCTCATACTAGAAAAACGCTGCATAGTAAAAAGCTGACCTCGCACGACCAAGACCCTCTCAATGCTTTCTCTAAATTCTAAACAATTTGTTTTGAGCAATACTTCTCAAACAAAATAATATAGGTCTGTTTGCTTTGGAGAACGAACACTAAGCGGAAAAAATACGGAACAATTCTATTCGGATTAAACCGAGAAGAAAAACGATGATGATCCCGCGCGTAGCACAGAACACGCACGACTGTAACACCTGCACACATACGTAACCATACGTCTTGACATTCACGCACACACAAGATCCTAAAGTGGTTACTTTACCGCGGCATCGAAAGTGTCATCGCGTGTCTACAAACTACTGTGTCTAATACGTCACTCGTACATAGCAATTGTTCCCTTTAGGCGCTAGCTAGGAGAGTATCTCAATAAATTTTCTTAACGCTTCCATATAAATGCAAACACTATTGCTAGCATGCTTAGAAGTCTCAACAGTTTTTTAGCGAAAAACACTGACAATTTCAAAAGTGAAATTGTTCAAGTAACATCCGCATTGCTTAGAATGAATGGTACGTATGTAATATTGCATCTGCGATGCCTTGTTATAGCAATTACCGCGCCTTGCCAAAGCAAATTGACTTGTTGCATTGATGTAGCAATATTTCTTCGGTTCGTTCACGATTTAACATTATATTTATAAAACGAAATTTCCGGAATGCGTCTTTTGGGAAAAATATTTAACGTAATGAATTGGATTTATGTTTAGGTACACCAATAATGATTTGTTTTATCGTGCTACGCGCTAATTCCCTGTTGCGGAGAACGTTCACCATGACATGAACGTTTATTTTGAAATTCCCAATGGTTTTCATTAAAAGTTTCGTCCCCATTTCAGATACACTATAATATCCTTCAACATATCTGAAAATTCTTCGTTCTAATAAGAAAAGAATTTTCGTCAACAAACGAGGCAGTGAGCCCATGCTAACGATCACTCAACGAATCAGTAATTACTGATGTCTTTTAATCGTTATCTTTAAATTTTTTAATTATAATATATCATAATAGATCTAAGCATTAATCGACTGTATGTCGCTCATCTTCTTGCTAAGCTCCTGCAGGAAGTCCCTATAAATCACCGAATCCATGTTAGACGAGAGAATATACAGCAGCCACCAATCGCCGAGGTCGATCTTTTTGCTGATGCTGTTGCAGGTTTCGATCGGAAGGGATCGTGCGGATAGGTGAAGCAATCTCGGTCTGACTGCTGGCGCGAAAATTATGGCTGCTCTGTAGACCATCAGGCCCAGCAATAGAACCGAGAGGATCGTGAACCAAAACCAGATGAAGATGTACGTCTTTTCGTTGACGATGTTCAACGGAAGAATACACAGGGAATCATGCTTCTGTATGGTCCCGGACGCACCATATTTGTGAAAGATGCACTTCGTTACTCGCGGGAAGACATAAACCATGGGGTCCATGCGTTCCTCTTGGGGAGCATCGGAGAATTGAAGCACTCGCAGACCATAGCTGATAAATTCTCCATCGAAGAATCGATTCATTAGATAAAGTTGAAGGAATATGTTGATGAGACACAGCGCTTCGCAGGCGAAGTACCGGTATACATACATGTTGTGCGTCTGAAAGAACAAGCAATCGGTGAATTGGCATAAATTGGACTCAATAAGAGTAAATTGGATATAACAGAAGTGTCTCAACTCTCCCTCTTTCCCTTTCTGATCTCTTTCCCTCTTTTTCCGAAGCTAAGACTTTTATTCATACGTTCATTTTAAATAGTAATCGAGAACTGAAGGATCAGGAGATGCACATCTATCGTTTATTCAGATACACAGAAATGTAATGCTACGCGTCTTATAAGATTTGGCAACTTCTCAATAATATTTTACGTACCCTTCGTACGTATTTTATCTTTGTACCCATTTTACGTACCCGGCGTACTTACCCTTCTGTATTGCATGAGATAATCCATCAACATGGATTTCTTTTTCTGAATATTATCCTCGCGATCCAGTCCGTGATTCATACCCATAACCAGTGCGTTAATCAAACCGCCTTCCCACATGTTCCATAGCCATTGGGGTACGTAGCACATTACCGCCTGTAAAAATTTACGAATATTTAATTGCCTAATGATACGCGTTGAATTATTCAACTGCTCTGTTACATTTTTAGTAAAATATTCACAATGTACATGTTTAATCGAGGCACAAGACATCTGAATCAATAAAATCGTTGACTCTAGTTACGTAAATACTTAGCGTGTCCTAATTACATACATTCAAAGAAACTTCTGCTCTGAAATTTTTCATTTAACAATTTACGAATAAAAATGGATTTCCTTACAGTTCGTGGAATAGATATGTAGATATCAGCCTAGCAGGTTCTACGATCTTTTGCGCTCGCGAATCAGTTTCGGATATCCAATACGAGAAAGGTGAAACCGGGAGAAAAGGTGGATAAAAAGTTTAACGGAGAAGGCTCGCGCAGATATCGCAACTGAACTCTATCGCACGTGCAAGATTACTGATAAACGAACCCTTTACCTGAAAGAACAACACGAAGCACACCCACTGGTAATAAGTGTAGTATTTCCTTGCGTCAACGTCGCCGAAGTCGTTCGCCACTCCTGGATGCGCCACCTCCAAACCCACCTGATGAACAAAATACGCGTATGATCTTTTAATAAAAAAGTGTTAATTTTAACCCGTATCAAATTAGTATTGTAGTACAATAAGAAAGTAGTTGAATTTGTGCAAATTCAGTTGCTATGCATAGATCAAAGAATTATATATAAATTGATTTATCAATCTCTTCTTAATTAAAATATAATAGAGGAAAAGATGACAATTAAAATTTTTTTTTATGAACTTATATTTAATGGAAAACAAATTGTATTTGCGTTTTGATAATGAATGTAAAATTAGAATTTTCGTAACAAATGTTACATGTTTTAATATATTTTATAGATTTATCTCGCGTTACTCGCAAGTGCCGGCGAACGTATACACGCGTGCCTCCAGTGGCACGTACGTGATTTTTACTGGCACGTAAACGATTTACAGAGGACATTTCATTTATATGCAATTATTTCTCTTCCTATTATAATTTCTTACTGTCAATTAAGAATTAGCCAGCGCATCTGTATGCCTATAAATTTTAGTTCACGGCCTTTTAACGTATCCCTGGCCTATGCTACAAGTACGCAATTCATGCGTATATAAATACAGGCACACATATCTACAAAAATGGCAGATATATGTATCCATACATATATGAAAATAGAAATTAACTTCTGGAATGCATCTTGTTCATTCAACTCGAATAAATCAATCAGATGGAGAACATAACTAAGATTTATATTCATCCCGACTTATATTTATTTATGCTATCGACATGTCTCGACACAGTATATTCTACTACTATACGTCTTCGTAATTTATCTGACAGTTTATTCTCTGCTTACAATTGAAGTGTCTGTTTACGTAATAAATAAACTGTATTTTACATGATATTATTCTCAATGGCTTCGTACTTTTTAAAAGCAGTCGCGAGAAAATGGTACGTTACAAACTCCAAGTGTAAACATGGCAACAGCAGCCGTGCTAATGATACAAGTCAATAGAAAAAAAGATTGATAACCTTGATGAATCCAAAATGATTTCATCATTCAATGTTTCAACTTGCGATTACATAATTATATTATCTACATCACACGAAGTTATCAAATAACGGAATGCCACAAACAATTTTCCATTTACTAACGCGAAAAAATTTGCATATCTCTTTATTTCCAGTAACAAATAATATAATTTTGTAATATAGCCTTTTTTTCAATATAAAATATAATGCAAATAATATATGTATATGTATATATATATACATGAATACAAGGACTCCTAATGCTCCACATAGAAGACAAAGAAGTATAGAAACGCGATAATATTTCATAGTCTTACAACGCTAGAAATATGTAAATATTGGCATTAAAAAACACGACATTGCACAAAATGAAGATGAGTGTCCTATTTTAAAAATAACGTTAGGTCCTCAGTGATTGATAACAAGTATCTTGTAATCATCAACGTCGAAGGCTGCATTAGGCAAAAAAATTCTGATGCTAGCGTGTGTATTCAGTGGTACGTATGTACGCATCGTATCTTGTGACATACCGCGTATCTAACCCTAAACGTAGTTCTACGGAAACCAGTGCATTCCTCTGCAGTTATCAACGAGCCGTGCCCCCGAAGGTCGGCCGTGAACATTACAGGGGTCAGAAGCAAGCTGTTCATGATTTGATGGCCGGCGATTAAAAAATCGATATGGTATTAATGTTGTAAAATTAGGGGACGCAACCGATTAAACGAGGTTACCCACCTGCCGATTGAATGCGTCCGGCATAGTAAACGTAGACGTTATCCAGCAATAAGTGTTAATAGGGTGTGTGGGTAAACCCTGAACGATACAGGAGATCGGATTACCCACGTATTGGGTGGCCGTGATTATCACCGAACACGTGAAAAGGAGCACCGTCGTGAAATGATTGTGCAACCGAAACACCATCGAGTCCGTCGAGATCTCCTGCCATTTCAGATATTGTCCGAGGCTTCCTAATAACTTGTACATGATTACTCCGTCCCGTCGTCGAGCGACGCGTTGTTTACAGTCCTACAGGCAACAGATACGCGTCCTTCTCCTTCGCACGATTTGTATTCCCACGTGGCCGGATCCCGTTCACGTAAGGGTAAATAAAAGAAGAACGACAACACCGTATCGAATCTGTATCAACTGAAACTTCCGCGAGTCCTCATCTCCCGCGGCTTAAGCTCGAAAAGCGGTAAAACGAAACGAAACGAAACAGACACACGATCTGTACACGGGCCGTGTGTCCACGCGGCGTGCCTCCCTCTTTTCCTTTTCTCCTTCTCCTTCAGCGTCCTTCTTCCTTTTCTTCCACCCTACTCCTTCGGTCTTCGGTTTCTGTTGCTTCTCCGGGGCGAAGAGAACACACGCGCGCCTGCGATCGGTCACCGAACCACGTTCGAACGAGATCAGGAGCAGACCTTATTTACAGCTCTAGGCCTTGTAAAGTCTGCGCTTTTTCCACGGGAAATCAACTTCCAAGCGATTCGTTTGTCGGCATTTTTTCGAACAATTCGAACGATTAGTAGATCGATTCGTAATCGTACCGATGTCCCGTCCCCGTTTCCGTTCGTTATTTACATGGGACCGTAGTCGAAGAAAAACGCGCGCTCTTCGTCGCGCTCGTTTCTGCTACGGGCGGCGGCTACCTGCGTGCCGGAGCTGCGGTACTCACTGTCAATTCCGCGATATCCTCCGTCAGTCGAGGATCTCTCGGTGAGAAAACGCGCAACCTGACGCAGAATAATTGTGCAACACCTTGAACTTCCCCGGCGTGCTACGAGCTCCCTCTTTCTCTCCTTCTTCTCCTACCTAACCCTCTTCGCCCCCTCTCTCTCTTTCCTTCTATCTCCTGTCTGTTCGCGCGGCACTTTTTTTCTCGATTACAACGTGCAAGATGAATCGTACGACGAGACCGATCGTCAGCAGTCGAAACCGAATTGTGTCGGCATTTACACGCGTATATTATGTACGTAGCGGTCTTCAACGTCGACTGACGAGAGCAGTCAGTGGCTTGTTGTTCGGCCGAGGGGCGAGAGGGAAACTCTTTCGATCTGCTTGCTAGGGGGACTGCTGGAGTAGAAACGAGTAGGAGAAAGAGAGGGCCCAGGAGGTGGGGATCGAAACAGTGGGGGACCGACGGCTGCTTCAAACTCTTCGTCCCCCCTACTCTTCACGTCGCAATTCTACACTCTGTATACCCTGGTTCCATAGTGCATGCTCTTGCGTTTCAACTTCCAGACATGGCTACCGTTGCTCATTCGATTCTGTTCGTTAATTCTTTTCAAGTGATTCGTTTCGACGAACTCACGAACTCCTCTTGAACACTTATCGTAAGCGAAAGAAGTGTTTGCATGCATATCGGGAAGACGTATTTCGAATCTGAGGGTATTAATTTTTATTTAAGTTTTACGTATCTTCATCTTAGGATGATCGTCTAATCTTCGAGCTGCTGATAATTTTTATATGTTTATTCTAGTCCAACGTGTCGTTTTAAATCCGAGGTAGTTACAGTACAGGCATAGATCTATTCCAAAAATGGATATTCAAATCTTCGGGAATTTTATCTTCTTTACACATCCTTCCTCTTCTCGTACGAAAAAGTTTAATCAAACAATTCTACCGCGGCTTGGACATATTTACTTAAGGTTGTGGAAGCTTCCAGTACCATTCGACCCAGGAACCTTCTGTTGTGGTGATTTAAAGCGTCTTGGAGTTGCCATTACCCACTACTACCGTTATTCTGCTCACTCGTTTCTCTTTCTTTTCTCTTCTGACCGGTCTTTCGTGCGTCTCGGCCAGTCTCAGATATCGTAATGAAAGTAAATCGGTTTAATTCGATCGTTAAATTCAATTGAACACTGAGGTTGGCTAGGAGATCGTATGTAGGACTAGCATGACTGTCGCTTGCATTCCAGATGACAATACAATAATGTTACTCTTAAAATTATGATCCACTTTGTGTACACCAAATTGATAAATAACTGAGGTGAAAGTTACAGGAATGTTTACATCGATACTGTCCATAAATATTTTTTGTAGAGCGTGAATGCACCAAGGACAACTAGTTTCGTTAAATTACACACTTATAGTGACTGTAGATATGATAAAAAAAAATACGGTTAACAATAATAAGGTACATATTCCATATTGTATAAGAATGATGAAGCAAAAGTTTCTAATTGATTATTATTTATGCCAACGTCGTTAGTACCATTAGAAGGCACTTGAAAATTGCATGGTAATAAACTGTGCTGCTTTCCAAATGAATTGTAAAGCAATAAGCAATTCGTGAAAATTGAAATATGAAAAATCATTGAGAATTGAATCAGAAGTATGTACAAGAATGAAAATGTTATTGTTTGCACGATGACTAGCACATGTGTAAAATTATGTTACACAGTTCACTAGGCTCAGCTATGAAGATATCAATTCGCGTGTGAAAGCTTCATAGGATAAGAACGGGCGCGAATTATGCAATCAATATTAGCAATTTCATGTTGTCCGCTGAGTTCGTCTCTCCCCTTTGCGTTTCTCTGTCCTTTGTTCCACGCTTTTATTCTGTCTCTTCACGAAGGGTGCACACAGCGGCTGTGTAAGTACGTGACCAGATGTGCAACTCCTGAAAGGACTGCATTTTACCCCACGAAACGGAAATACCAGCATCCCTCTTTCACCGCCTGCGTTCGTTTAAAGATAAATCTCACTTTCGTCGAATAGTGTAGGTGATCTAGTAACATTCAAATTACATCTACTGCATGAATCAACTGCATTTATCTTTATTGAACATAAATGAAATTTATTTTCTTATCATACTGTGATCGCAAACTCGTCGCACAAGGGACGTATTTAAATTACAAAACCGTGAAGCACGTATAAAAAAAAATTGATGTGTATAAATTCGTCTGTATAAAATGCTGTTAGATGCTATTCGTTAAAGTATTAGATTTCTTTAGAAATAATTACCAACTTTTATATTCACCCAGGCATAAAAGTGTCTTGGACCATGTCTAAGTTTCCTTCTCCGCGCATTTAAAATTTTACGCTTCTTTCCATTCTTTTTACGTGATCGTACGTTCTATTAATTTTATAACGGAGTCAGAAAATATTGCATCACACGTAGGTACTTGTAGGAATCTGAAGTGTAACAGTCTGAAATAAAAATTTTCTTATTACATTCAAATAAATTAAACAATTCTTTCTTTAGCTAAAAATAAAATCATAACTTAATTCTTTTGGTGCTCTAGTATAACTATCACATGTGTATCGCATACGGCATCGTATACTAGGTACGGATGTTTGCTCACGTAAAAGGCAGCTATGACATATGTCACACACGTGTTTATGGAATTTTTGAGAATTGTCCTGAAGATAGTATGAGAGTTCCGGTGGTTCCCTCGAATCGTGAACCTACCGCTGCTGTACTTTTAGATTAAATAATGTTCCACGAAAGAACACATGCAAGGCTTTTAATCCGAGAAGTAAAATGATACATAAACGATCTGTGAGTACGTCGGGTCGGTCTCTATTACGTATCGATAGCAAAGGTAACGCGATATTGCATAAATATTTTCATACGTTCAGTCACCGTTTATCGCACGTATCGCTTAGTATTAGGATACCGCGCTACTGAATTATTTATCGCAACATGTAATGAGAGACATATTTTCAACTGTACAAAACCACAAATTTTCCACATTTTTTTTATATGTTTCAAGAATGAAATATAGATAATACCCAAGATCACGCGAAGTATAAAAAATGGAATACATATTATAATTTTTTAAGTACAATAGAAATCCTCATACTTTGCATAAATATCCGTCGTAATGAACATACTACGAAGCTTGTAATCAATTTGAGTTCTTTCATCAATTCTTTTCTTATGATCTTTGAATACCTTTCACTTATATCCTTGGTTTTCCTGCTGTAATGTACCTCTGAATTTTAAACTGACAAAATGGAATACGTGAGGACATTGCATTATTTATGTACTACAAGTGACATACATATGTATGTGTATGCTAAGTAAATTGATAAAGACATTATATTGGCTTGGCTTGTGCTTTCGACCGACTTTCTCTCTTATCCTTGATTTTTTAATTTCTCGTTCGCTCTTGCACGGTTGCGGTTTGTTTCTCCCTTTTTTCGGTTTCGGATGTTGAACGCGAATACTGACCACAGACTCGTTATGGTCCGAGTTTTGAATTATCAGAAACATGACTCAATGGGACGTAGTGTGGTCAATGTTCATTGTTAGAGATCAAGTTTATTTACAGTACAGCTTGTCGCAGAATTTTCTCATTTCTTCACTTTCTGAATTTAATGCATTTTTTTTTATAATTACGCGTAAAAATGTTAACACGTTGTTGCATTTGAATGTGTTTTTATAATGCGCCTATAGACCGAGCCACAAACGACGTCCAACAAACCCAAATTCATTCGATGACTCACCAAGTGTTCCAACACCTTTTAATAATATAATAACATTTTTTACATTGAACCAAGCAACATAATTTTCCGTGGGATGCTGGAAAATTAAGTTTACTATGTTTGTCGAAAACATTTATTTACTATTTACCTCGAAATTCCAACTATTAACAGTTTTCCATAAATTTTTGTTTTCAAAGAACCATATTGTTTTGGTATAATATTAAAAAAGTTATTCTGTTCGAATGCTTTCTTTAGCCTCTGTACATCGTACGTATTATATGTATGTGGTGAAATAATCTTTCGCTACCTAATTTTATTTATATCTCTTTCGCTGACCACAAAAATGAGCTGAATAGGTCAATGGACATCTTATTATACATATACGTATATATATCTGCGGTTCTTTTTTTATACGATCATGTTCCCATAAATTACGCTAGATTTGTACACTCCGCGGTCGTGGTCGTGGTCCCATTTTCGTTGCAACCGGTCGCTAGTCCAAATGTGCAACGTGATGTAATCTAAGCTTTTATGCAGACGTACCGCAATACGATATCGCACGAGCCACGAGCCACCGACATCTCAGTTTCTCGACATTCTGCACAGCACAAACTAACCGGTCCAATCCTCGTGACCGTGTTCGTGCAACGACACGATGAGCGTGTAACAAGATAAAAAAAAGAAAGCTGAAAAAGGATGGAGTAAACACCGAAGAAAATTAAATTATACGTGTCTACAGTTTTAGTTAAGCGAGTTTTAGATTAAATTTACATTAGATGGTATGACAGTGATCCAAAAAGATAAAATCGTATTATGGAAAAATGAAATCTATCAAAAAAGAGAAAGAGTATTTTATAATTGGCAAACGATTGGAACTCGTTTGCAATATTTTTTGCCAGGTGGGAGAAAGGAAAAATTCAACTTGTCCGTAAACTCTCTATTAAGTAATATCACCCCATATTATACTTACATACAGTGTGGGTAATGTTTAAACTCGGCCAAGGCAACAGTAGTTGCGTTTAGGAATAGTATCGAACCCCTCGTTCGGACAATTTACATTCCAAGAAAAATATCCACTTGTTGCAGCGATTTCGACCATTCAATATAAAAGAGAAATAGAGGTAGATAACAGGCTGGCTGTATTTTAAGTACGTCCTTTCTATTTTCAAATCTCATATGCTAATCGAAGATTGTTTTTTACCGAATTAATTAAGGCAATAAGAGAAATTAATGAATTAAATAGAACATCGTACTCTATCATTATACATGAATTAGTTAACTGCTGTTAGAAACGATTTAATTTTAATAAATTCCATTACCTACACATATCTGTATCCTATTATCAATATCATAACTTCAAGACCAGTCAGTATAATCTGACTGATTAAAATTGAGGTTGTATTGACGTACACACAGTACCACGATGTTTACAGTTGCAGGAAACAATTATCACACTTTAATGAGTGCAATGTCTTGGCAGTCAGACTTCAAAATCATCAACTTCATTTTTTATAGTTAGCGGAATTTAATGACCTTATAATTTTGACCTTTTCATCATTTTCAATCCTATCAATTCCGAAGCGTTTCAATTTAATTAACATTTCATCTGTAATGAGTGTTTCTATAAAACATATAAATATTTGAAGATGTATGATTCAAAATGACGATTGCCAGCACAAGGTATATATTACTTCCGTTCTAACAATACTTGAGCGAAGGGAAGGGAAGAATGCAGAAACGAATGCAGTGTTGCAACGAGAAATACAGCAAATAAAATGTCATTGTTACGTACGTATATACGAATATGGATCTTGATACTTTGTTCACAATCACTAATACTACTATTATAGTATATACGCCGGAGTTTAATGTTCGGTCCCCTGCTACCACTGCATGCTTTATACGCGTCCTTAGTCGCAATTATCTTAATTAGAGTTCGTTTATAGAGGACGACAATCGCTCGTTTTGTCAGCGAAAAATTATTCTTTCCGCCTTGCTTTCGAACTGAACTGCGCTATTTACGAAAACTGCTCGCAATAAATCTTATTGTTACGGAGCAGGTCTCTTAATTATCTGCCAAAAAACCATGACCCCCATTCCATACATTCTGCCGGCGTGAAATCGTTGCATTTTAACCCTAGACGATATCCTTATCGTTACCACATAAGCTATGTAAATAAAATAATCTGTTTTGCTTCTTTAACGTATACGTACACATATGTATATACCGTGACACTTGAGTTAAGGTTGTATGAGATATAACATGTAACAATGACAAAGCAATGAAATTTTATCAGTTATTGGACATTACATTAACCGGATACTATGCAAAATTGTTGAAATTTTGCGAGGTTATTAATATAGTTATTCCATTTTATAGGGTATCTAAATATGTATATATTGATATTATACAGATGCATAATTTCATGTTGCACATACGAACTTAATTAAATGCTATCTCATTATACAGAACGTTTGTACCTACAAGTACGTGTCGCAATCATTGAAAATGAGACTCCCTATACCGACTAATTTAACTCTGTGAAACCTTCACTGTTGCATAATCTCCAGTATTCTGTTATTCATTGTCCGTAAGCGTTCATTTGGCCCGGATGCGTTACACCGTAAACGGCGTTTCCTCCGGCGCGGCATCTTACAAAAGTGCAGCGGTCGTTACTCGTTCTCCCACAAGCATTACGTAAATCCGTTTCTAAAATTCTACTTCCACCATCAACATTCACACGTTGATAGATGCACCGTGATAAATTTAAGTACACAAAACGATGAATTCAGATTTACGATAAGTGCGATGCAGATTTTCCGGTCGATATATCGGGAACTGAATCATAACCAAATCTTGCATTCCTATTATATGAATTTTGAAGTTGCATGTTAAGTGAAATTTCTACGCTACAGGTAAAGGAAGTTACAATTTCTCGTGTTAACATCGTGCTTAAGTAACTACGGATTAATCTTGTGTAGAACTGGATACTTCAACTTGCTCGTAACTCTGTTCCCTATTCTGTAATGCGAATTTTTTTAGCTTATTCCTAATAACATGAAAACTAATTTTTAATTTTGAAAATTGGAGCATGGATCACCCTGAGAATATAATTGTACATTTTTTAAATAATTAAAGATGGTAGAAAGTATTATTTTGTATTTTGTCTTCTAGAAAAGAAAAAAAAATTTACAAGATGTCCTCTTGTTATTTCCAAGCTGTTTTTTACGTTAAAGTATCCTAGTAATAGGTAATCGAGCTATTTAAGGTTGGATTTTTCTTATAAAAATCCTTGAGCATCTTTCATCACAGATACTTTCACAAGAAGAAACGAGCGAAGCATCGATCCTCCGAACATATTCTTGAATCTTGTCAAACCGGTTTTCGTGGCCAGCATCCGCTTGAGAACCACTGCGGGTCAATCGTGTCAATTGTGACGAATGTATGTCGACTCTGTGGCCAGTCTGGTCCTTGTAATTCCTCGAATCAAGCTGAACAATCCAAGTCGTACGTATAACATGCATACGACAATGTATACCAAATAACAATGCGAATAATATAAGGATTGTAATCAGAATTCAACTACGTTGAATCATATTTTATCATACGTATTGATATAGATACAATTTATTAATTATATTACATATTTTTTTAGTGCAAGGAAATATATGAAAATCTCATATGTAGTAATCATTTAATCAATGCTATTCGATTGCCTGACACGAGTATACACGATGCAAGCTTAATAACTGCATAGTTAATTTCTTAGTAGAAGCAAATGACCATAGTCATCCTTCTAAGAAATTCTCAATAGAAGCTATGCTTGCGCGACATAAAGAGCTGAAAGGTATCTGCATATGTATTTTTAGTATTTCATCGCTCATGATCATTGGTGATCATTCGCGGTCAAATTCGAGCGTAAGTACATACATACGCAGGCATATAACGAAAGCATGTATTTGTATTAAACTGTGCACCTTGATAATAAATGATACTGACAAAGAAACTTCTACTTCAGTTGCACTGCGGTGCTTATAGAAGTGCATATAAGACTGTGCCTTAAGGGTTCACGTACCAATTAAGGTTCTAAGAAACGAGTTAGAAAGCGACTTTTGCACCGTTCTGTACAATCTCTCATGATTCCACGTATGTTGTGTGCTCAGTTATTCGAGAAGACGATGGAAGCCACGAATATAAACAACGGTGCTGTTGTACCAAGTCTCCGGGCTTTATTCAGCGTGCGTCTTTCATATTGGCGTGGTCGCAGGCGAGCGTCCATAGACCACGTGTGCATGGATAATGAGGTTAACGTACAGCCATCAAGAAAGGTATTTACACACCGACCGGCTCGGCTGAGCTTCAGCGCGAGCGGGTATATACTGCCCTTATAAGTCCCAGTCTCAGCCTTTTCCTCCTTTCTATCTACGGCCACGGAGAACCATGTACCCAGCATCCAAACGTATATTCTCGTCTGTAAATCTTTAGAAACTTATGAAGTGTTCTTGAGACGTACAAGAGAATTAAATTTTAGCAAGTTTAACTTGCTTATATCAAGGTACAGATATTTTTACTGACGTACATAACTACAAGCGTTATTTAAATAACTGTCGATCAATCACTACTTAATGACATGAGCTATCGATTATTAATAATCTTTTAATATCTACATCTGTGATTGGAATCAATCTAAGATTCTAAGAGATTTAAAAATACTACAAGATATTGTTGAACAATGTTGGTTAATGTTAACATCATGTAGAATGGAACGTTAAAGCAGTCTAGGAATTGATTCGATGTAAGTACAGGTTTGGATATCAGCCTCAGGCAACCTTGCGTAATATGTAACGGTGATTGGTAATGTGAAGAATCATTTTATCAAATACGTAGTAAGGTATCGTAAACAATTTTACTTGCTGTAATCTGAGAGGAGTATTGGATGATATATAAGAAAGGCAGTACTAAAAATAGTTCGTTGGCATTCTCAAGATGAAGATAAATTCACCGTCCATTGTCCGTTTATCTTGCGAAACTTGTACATATTTCTGACGGAGATACTTATCGGTCGATCATTTGAAATCTTGTCACGAAGAGAACGATGTATGTAGGTACTGGACGAAATACAGAATGCATATTTATTCGGCGCCTCCTTTACCTCCTGAACGTCTCCAGAATACTTTACTCATTGCCACCAATGAAGACTCCCATACGTATACGTATGCACCTAATGAGGATTCTGAGAAAACGTTTTATTAATCGTTTTCGTTGTAACCTAAAGTTACGCGAGAAATTTCACTTTGAAGATAAACCAACTGGAGCCGGATTGTGATCGTAAATGTACATTAACTCAACAAAGTAGCTGAATGGAAACTGTTGAAAAAATTTCGTGCTACTTACTCGATTAGATCTTCTCCTATTTACAGCATTGATATTTTTACAATTTAAATTCAATACACTTGACGGTAGTAAAAGAATGTTAGACGAAATATCAAGGTAAAAGTTAACTGGAGACTAAATTCAGGGCATACTTGGAACTTGGAAATATTGTCCTCTTCAGTAAACCGAATATTAAACCTCGTGAGATATCTCGTTTCTACATTTGCGTAATTGTACACTGGAACCTTAGTAAGTCGAATGTAATGGATATTAAGTTATATAGTCGTTAACATCGAACATAAATATATTACTCTTTCGACTAATGACTTAACTTAAACAGCAAAAACTATTTATATCGCGTGAGATCGAGCGTAGAAAAATTGGACAACGGGGACAAACAATTTGTCTAGTCATTCCTAATTAGTGCTGATCATCATATAACTAGGCTAATGAAAGTTTGCTGCCATTTTATTCATCAACTTTACTTTCCATACACTGCTACGTAACACGTACCTATTTTTTATATTAATACTTAAACAATTATATATCTTAAATTATATGAATTGTTGCATTATTTTCATGCATCTGATATTTCTTAACTTTTTAAAATATATTGTATCTAATGGACATGCACATTAGAAATGAACATTTCGTCATATAGGATACTGCTTTATTCCTATATCGGTAATTGTCTACAAATCAAATAGCAATTAAGTTCAAGGAATCCGAAAATTCCCCTTAGGACTCAGACTTCACCTTCCCGCAAGTCGTGAATGTACACATACGTATGAACAGGAAGACCTTGTGCTTATAATGCGTCAAAGTAGGAACAATATTTTGTCGCAGATAAGCACGATGTTCTATATTTGACAAATCACGACTGAACGTAATGCTATATAACGGTTACTTAACCATATTCCACGAGACGACATGAAAATCGGATTCTTCTGTTTCTTTGTTCCATGATGAGGGTCAGAGAAATTCCTTTCATCTGACGAACGAGAGTGACAGGTTCTGCGTGCGAGTAGTTTTGTTCCCTTACGTTTCAATGCTTTTTCAAAGTTCACGCAAGTGTAGTACTAACAATGGACAATCCATTTGTTGAAGCATTTTATTCGATTTTTGTTACGCGACTAATTAACAGATTTTTTTTAAATATCGACTCACTTATATAATTTGTAGAATAAATATAAACTTCTTTAAAATTGAAAATTTTGAGAGTATAAGAATGTGTTAATGCTGCGTTATGTACAATAGTTGTAGACTATGTTTTCATTACCTGCAGTGGCTCACGAAAGGATTCAAACACCTTTTAAGACGGGATAACTTTTTTTAATATTGAACAATACAACTTCGTGCGGGATGCTAAAAAGCTAAAGCACATTATGTAATGTGTCAAAAATTTAACTAACTGAGCTATCGAAGTTTCATAAAAATCGGTTAATGTAGCTAGGATGTAAATGACTAAAAATTAAGAAAAAACAAGGGTTTAACGACTTTTGGCCTATAATTGAGATAAATTGAAGGTATTGCAAAATAGGTTACAGAAAATGATCAAGTATTTTAATTTAAAAAATGTGAAGATAATTATGTTATCATAAGGTAAGATTATGAGAAAGGACGTGTATACATATACTGAGGGCAAAAGGCATGTAGATTATTACTTTAACTGATAAACGCGTGTTAGATATAATACCATAAAGTATTTCATTTTCATGAATATACATTTGGTAATAATATTTGATCGAGTTCTTCGCGCAAACAGCGCGATAGCATAAAAAATTCAAAAATGCGTGAAATAATTATTGGAGCAGTTACATCAAGTGCAGGAATGTGTCACTATCGTCGGTCAGCCTTCCTGGTAGTATGCATGTTCCTCTTTTCTATGGTACACGCGGTCATCATTTCCCGGTTGTGAGAGAGAACATAATGGGCCGTGTTCCGGTCGCGATGACTCTTCCTCCCACGCTAAAGGAACGAACAAAGATCTCGTAATGTGATTTTCCGGCTTATCTCTCGATCCAGTATTCACGATCGTTTGGTCATTCTGACATTTAACCATCGAAGCGGATCGTAACGTTTGTCTATCAATATTGCAATTTTGACTGCAGTACGTTGCATATTTTCAATCTGCATTTCATTCTATGCAACATGTTACAATGCTCGTTTTAATCGCCTTTAAGAACGTAAAGCATAATCGGAATTGAATTACTTCATTTCCTGGCGTTGCTGATTCCGCGAAATTCCATTCTACAATTTGCTTCCTGCAATAACTCTTTGATTCTCGGAAATAAAACTACGCTAAAGATTTACGATTTCTCAGACAAATCTAAAGGATGTCATTGCCACGCGGACCAATTAAAATGCGAAGACCTTGCAACAGAAACTCCTGATGCCTGTTTTTTAGGCTCAGCAGCAACGGTTACGTAAAGTATAGAAGTTACTTTGGAATTGGATGACTTTATAAATAGACACGATTTGTAATAGGTATAGATATAGAAGTCAAAAGTCACTTTACGAAATTGTCAAGTGAACGTGCATGCTTTTAACTCGTCGGCAAACTACGTCGCAAAATCAATCAACCTCCTTAACAATTTAATAATGTCGCCTACTGTCCAACCAGCTGAAGAGGTCAGTTCAATATAGTCAGCGTATTTACCTGTGTACGTATCTCGTGCGTGAAGCGTGAGGATAGAGATGAAAGATGCCAGCAAGTTATCAAATGACCCGAACTCTGCCGCTCGTATAAAGTATGTACCGTTATCTATTGTGGGTGACAAGAATGATAAACATTAAATTTCAAAACTGGGCAATCTGAACAAGTGTTTTTCGAGTAAGAAATAGGGAAAGATTGTCAACCGCTTGTTTTCTATATCATAATTTAAAATCATAGTCTTAAAAAACGTATGAAATATAATTTCACAAGCATGTGATAAAGCTCTTTCAAAAATGATGGAACATCAATATAATTTGCATCGAAAGGGAAAAGTCATTCGTACAACACCCTATGAGTTGAAAACAATAAACACACTAACGCAAATAGTTTACAATTTATTTAACTGCTTAAAAACAGAAAAGAAGATAATAACAAATAAAAAATGAGTAAATTATATTTACAATAAACATAGTAGATAAAAATAACTTATGTATAATTTAATAGCCTATAAGTGTAAAATAAAAAGAAATATATTGTAAAAATATTGTTTTCAACATTGTTTTCAAAAATTTTGAATTATCACCCAAATATACATTCTTCTCGTTTCGCAAACAATTATCAGAAGTAAAGATATATTTACAATTTATTTTAATAAATGCTCTTTCTTGGTGTTGGTAGGAATCTTTTTAATTTAATATACTCATTGCTTAGAGTGACTCTGTTAATTAATATTCGCTAGGCTAAACTAAGACCCCTCGGTTAACGGTTCCTTTTCTTGGGACCACTCTTGGTTTGTCGTTCTAGCATAGAGATCCTGTGCAAGTTTTTCTAATAGTTCCTTGAACACGTAGTTGTCCAAGTTCTTCGCTATATAATAAAGAAAAACCCAGTCTCCGTAGTGGCATTCATTGGTGACCGTCAACACGTTCCACGGTTGGTACTTCCCAGGGCAAGCCATGGAGAAAATCATCTTGTTGAACATCACGCTCCTATCCACATTAAAACAGACAAACAACTGATTAAGTAATTCTTAGCAAATACTAGTAACTCTTAGAAAATAGTAAATACGCGTTTGAAATTTTTGAAAATTCTTCGGAAATAGCATCAATGTTTAAATTCTACTATATATTGCTTATTATATAGATAGTACTTGTATTGTAATAATTACTTTACGGAAACAACGATTGGAATCGGATATTCGCAGAAATTTTCAAACCGCATTGTCATCGATTTCGAATTGCAGTCGCACGTGTTCCGAGAAACAAAATTCTCGGGAAAGTTACGGTCGATAAGCCGTAAAATACGTCTAGGATCGATAAATATTAATAACAGTAGTAGTAATAACCTGGCGTGCAAAATCATAGTAAGTATCCTCCAAATAAGCCCGAGACCGGTTATCACAGCGAGAATGATGAACCAATACCAGAGGAACAGATAAATCTTCTCATTAACGATGTTCAACGCCATTATGCAAAGTGCGTCATGGTTTTGCAACGATCCCGATGCACCATACTTGTGGAAGACACATTTTGTCACCTGAAACGCAGCAACATTTTCTTCTATATACACGAAAAACTCCCAAGCGAAGATATTGAATTGAAAATTGCTTTATCATCGAGCAATTTGACGTATCTGTTTTTTATAGCTTCTAGATAGCGCATTTTCTTTTATTATCTAAACAAATAAAGATCTTATATCCACATCGTAAAAATAATATGTTACACTACGAAAATATGAGTAAAAATATACATACGATTAATTTAAGATTGGGCTCAACTTTATCTAATCTTCTCATCTACTTGCAGTTATAAAACGATAACGTGATATTATAAGAAAAATTAGCTAGTGTAACTTGAAATTTGATCTCCAGCAAACTCATTAATATATGATAATAAAATTAAACATATATCAGTACCATATTAAAATCATAATTTAATTTCATGAAACATTTTCATTCGTTATACTATTCGTCTACTGATTCGTTATACTATTTATATACTGTATTAAACTAAATTATGAATTTCGTAATATTCTCTCATTGACAAGACAAAAAGTTTGTGAAAATTACGTACTAACAGCAGAGAGATACGAGTACTTCCATGATTCACTGTCATGATACATCTCTCAGAAAATGATGTATAAACGTGATTCACATATTATGGTATTTTAAGAAAGATTATCAAAGCATTATACTTGTTACCCAAATTGATAATACTTCGGTCATTACTCGTCTTCGTCATCGCTTAATACTCAATTTGGTATACATAGAGATTGGGGTCTCGTTAATAGAACACCTTTCTTGCACACGCGAAATACCTGAAAAGTACTTATGTACACTTGTCATATATACACTTACTTTAGGGAACACGACGTCGAGCGGATCTACTTTCCCATTGGTGTGTTGCTGCGACAACACTTTCCCAAGGCCGAGGAAAGCGCCGCCGAGGAACCAATCGGTTAAGTAAATTTGCAACAGCACGTTGATGAAATTGAGAACTTCGCAGAAACCCAGCGAATACGCCCATGGCCGATTCAAATGAATACGATTCAGGAAAGACTGCCGAATTTGTCGTATTTTCTCTTCCCGCTCATTTTTCGATGGAACAGTTATGTTGTTCTGAGTCGTCAGGGATGTCTCGTGCAGAGCTAACGATGCCATTTGTAAACCGGACACCAATGCCTTCAGACGACCTCCTGAATCGAGAAAGCGGCCAAAATATTTTTTAGATCCTCTCTTGTTCAAGCTTTGCGTTGGGTTCAAAAATTTAATTCGACAATAAACGGCATAGTAATCTCTAAGTATGTGATATTTTAATAATAATGGCAAAATTAATTTCGATCGTTTGAACTTCGACATTTGATTTAAACGTTGCCAATCAGTGGAAAGCATAACGTGAAAATCGTTTTGGAAAAAGAATTTCAGAGGATGAATATGTATTATACAAGTGTAGAGATATACATTTATACAAGTGAGATTGGTTGTTGGGGGAATTCATATTATACATGTATCAGGACTGACCTTCGGCTCTCCGCCATATATAGTGAGGCATGTAAAAAAGAATCGCCTGAAAAAACAGGACGAAGGGCACCCACTGGTAGTAGGCATGGTGCACAACATGGTCGTCTTTGCTCGTTGGTCCCACGCCGGGATGAGCAATTTCACCTAACTCCGCGTACGTTAAGTTCATATGTTTCGGCTATAAAAATTGTTGAATTCGAGTCATTTTTAACCGAAATGAATGGTAGACTTAGAATTATGTTTTGCGCTTCTAGTACAAGCAGTTTTGAAAACTCCTGCTTGTATGATATATAAACTATACTTGAAAGCAACGTTTACTCAGTGATATCATTATAAATACTTAAAATAATGCAATACATTGCTTTTAATATAATAGTATACTGTTGGTATTTACCACAGTGTAAGTAGACATGAAAAAGCAATATGTGTTGATCACTTTTACTTGATCATCAGTCCATTTATCCCCTATGACGCACCTAGCCCAAAAATCAAAATTCAACAGATATGTATTCTACATTGTCATTTTTATTAATTGTCATATGTATATTTGTGTGTTCTTAATAAATTATCCTCATTGTCATTGAACTCCATGCTTCGAAATTTTTTAATTAATCTTTGGGAAACTATGCTGTTACATCGTCGCAACTCTAGTTTTTTAAATCATTCTCTCTTTCTATGAAAATGTGTATACAGAAGTTTTATTTACACAAATATCCGAAGTAAATTAACTAAGTAATTTGTAAAAAATTATTTCATAATCACTTTTCAAACTAGACATTATCTATCGTTCTTGAAATAAGGATAAGGAATTTTTTGATTCTTAATTTTAAAAGTATAGAAATATCGCAGCTGATAACAACGATGACGAAATGGGACATAGATTTACTATTAAACCTTCAATAAGAGTAAAAATATAATTGTAATTATTGGAAATTAATTAGGTAATTTTGACAGTAAAGTTAAACACTTAACAATAATATATTAAGAACACTCGCGTAACCGAGATTTGTTTACCTTATGTGCTCCCCGATAAATTGTCTAGAAGTTACCAACAGGGTACAAAGCAGGAGTGCCAGAAACGTGATCCTGTAGTGTAGCTTGAAAACTAATCGATTGTAAAATAAAAGCATTTATTTAATGAAGAACAAATTTGACATATAAAACATAATGATTTAAAAAAATTGAACAGAAGAGCAAAACCGAAATAATAGATAATTTGATATATTAAATGAAGCAAGAATAAACTAAATATTACCGAAGTAATAATAATAATTAATAAACGATATTATACAGTGACATTTATTTAAAGTGTCTTTAATTCGATCATCGTGAAATGATTTGAAATCTGCCTGTATAATGTTATGTTTCCATTACCCATGTTGTCTATGGCCACAGAATCCTGCGTGACCTTCAACTTGACATGGTTCTTGAGAACCGAGAAGGTAGCTATCAAATTAGACATCCCTGCTGAAAATCTTAGAAATCTTTTCGAACTACAATCCTTTCATTTGTTCCCACGTGGAATCCGTCCGCGTGCTCTCAGGTCCTCGGCCGTTTCTGGTACCCGGGTATGCAACAGCCAGTTTCAGTATCCTTCACTCTGCCCGGCGGAACGCACCCAGAGTTAACAATCTGGCAAAATCAAGATCGCGAACGGCAAAAAGTTTCCCGCGATACCGATTTAATGTCGATCGATCCTCACACTGAATTCTTGAATCTAGTAAATCTCATTTCTTGTTATCAGCGACGATTGCGCAGTGGCATTACATCGTGCGTTGACGACATTTCAGAAAACGCGGTAATCGTAGGACTGAAGAAGAAGGTGTATATGAGTTATTATTGTTATGAAACCACTTGTTCATTTAGATAAGACTAGATAAGAAAGTACTTGAGCGAACGTTTCAGCACTAGAACTGGCACAATTATTTCATCGAGAATATTTCCTGATTGATCGGTTTCAATTAATTTTTGTTTTTATTCTTCCACAGAAAAATTTGGAAATTGATCATAATCGTAATTTATTAAATACGAGCTTTTTATATGAATGTACCGTTCTATCAAAATATAATGCATTGTGGAAATAAAATCATTTATATTGAATATTGAATATTATATGCAGCGAAATATCAAACCTAGCAAGAGACATCTTCCGATAGTTACACAACATGGACTATGATATTTTACATTACAATTCACGTTTTACAATAACTGACTGAAAAACGATATTTACATATATGTAAATGGTAGAACTGAGGATATTTTTAAAAATGACGACGGTGTCCAACATTTGTATGTTTAATAGTAATTAGAAACAAGCGAAAGTGTTGCGTCACCAAGTGATGCGTTTAACGGCAAACCTGTTGGCAATTAGAAATTCATCAATCATGTTACGTTGGGCATCTTGTTCTCTTTATGTATACTTACACGTATGTACACAGGTTTTTGCGTTAATTATTAGTATAGTCGCGTTTACGACGTTTATACTGTCGGTTTAACTGCCTACACACGACGTAACATAAGCGTCCTCATTATTCCTTGATCTAGAACGATCATTGAGAGGTTCGTCCTCGTTTTCGCGATTCAATGACTCCCTTGTGCGCCAAATTGATTTGATAGTAAAAAGATCAATAATATTAATTCGTAAATCTGTCGCTTAAGATTAGTTGCGTCTTCGTTGATCATGAACTACGTGTAAAGCGTAATAGTGACTATATCAGCTTGTCAATACCGTGCAAATGTCACGCGCTACCATTGATACATATTTTTAAATGAGAGCTTCGTAGAACAAGTAATTGCAAAAGTTTGATTGATTTCGATGAAATCGATGTATCGCACTTACGATGGTCTGTTTCAACGTCGAATGATAAGTTTCGTATCGTATGATTGTGACACTGAATAGCGAAGTACTCGATGATAAAAAATCAATAATCATCGCTCTAAGCTCGGTTGTGATTTCAAATCGATTAAGTCATCGAGACGATACCGATTACACTTATAATGCGTTCGAATGTAACCATACTTGCTTCGATATGTGAAACTGAAAGTCTTGTAATATTTGAAGACGTAAAGGAGAACGCATTACTCTTCGACGATTAAATAACGTGACAAAAGAGAAAATGAAACGAACCACATGATGAAGCAGATTTTACAGTGAAATGGAATACGGGAAAGGAATACGTGTGAAAACGAGAAGAGAACGAACACCGAAAATTACGTATCGGTGGAAATAAGGAAGGTAAATGGAGGAGAAAATAAAAAACTGGGAAGAAGGTAAATAAGATAAGGAGATGAGAGGGAACAAGTTTAAGGTGGAAGAAGAGTAAAGTCGTTGGGGGTGCAGCGGTGCTGCAGGAGCGGCGGAGGGGAGGGTGGAGGTAGAAACGGTGAACAAGGACAGGAACAAAGGAGTTTGGTGGGGATAGAATGTCGAAGGTAGGACTTTGACCGGCCGTTGCCCCTGATGCCGCCGGTCGCTTCTAGCCAGCTAACCGAACGGATCCTCCGAAGAAAATTCTGTCCTCCGGCTCCTCCGCTCGCATGTACATGTATTATACATCGGGCACCATCATTCTTGACCTGCTTGCTACCTGGCCTGTCCATTTGCAGTGCACCGAAATCGTGGAACAGTCCCTCGACCGTTTTTAACAATATGCTCCTTAACTTTCAATATCGCTGCCAGACCTCTGCTTCAACGAAAATTACTAGGAGAAAATTACTAAAATTACTATTATAAATATTAAATTCTTATTCATTACAAAAATGAGAGAAACTTAAATGCATCATTTGTCTTAAGGATTCCTCTTTGCGTCTGATTTCAACATTGATTACGTGATTGAAAAAATATTTGTTCACTTCGTTGTGAACATATTTCTTATTACGATCACATGATACGTTGTTGATTTATATGTTATTATGTCTGTACGCACGTAAATACAGAGATAGATTGCTCACTATGACACGTGAACCAAACTGAAAAAACACTGTTTTTTTAGATTGAGGACGCCTGTTATCAGCAGAATATGCAACGCGTGGTCTATCTTCCATAAATAAAATGTATTCGTGATTGTTCTACTTACATCAGAGTTAGGCGAAGACAGTAAAATTCTGAGCAGGCCATAAAGCCATAAGGGGCCCACTTTCCCTTTATGGTTATTTTTGTCCCTTTACCTGTTTCATGCTGTTCTAACCTAATCTGGCAGCTGGACAAAAACGGCTGCTTCAGCTGCTTCCTCTTGCATTTTTACAAAATTGCTTCTTAATACGTGTTACGACAATACGACGGTAATGAAATTCCCAGACTAACAATGTCAGTCTCCAACGTTTGTAATGTCTTGCTCTCGTCGAAAACGTGTTATACGATCCTCGCAAATAGTTTAAATAATTCAAGAGTTATTAATGAACAATTTATGTTATGAAAATTACAATAGCTTTCATGCGTCGAATCTCCGTTTATGAAAAAGATTGTAGTATACAATATTGACATTTTATTTCGGGGAAGGATAAAGAGGAAACTAACAATTAACAAATTGTGAACTCTGATTGCAGCTTGGGGAAGTTTTAGTTGTATGGAGTATTACATAAAAGTTCTAACGCGGGTAGCTTCCGTCCTTTGGGGAAACAGTTACGAACTAAAAGATCCACTCGGGACGACAGTTCGCTTGGACGCGAGATAATGACTTCGTTTAGCGTTAAGGCTAGGCTTCGAATTACTAATCGGCAAAATGAGAATAATCTCTGTGTCCCCTGATGCAATAACGCGAGTAGAGGGAACCGAAATTGGTTGGACCTCGAGTGCCGGAACGAGCATCGAGGTTCATTTTGATAATCATCAATCTCGGAGCTGTGCACGTGCAACGAACACCCTCGGAGACGGCATAGTTTCACAAGTTCAACCGGTGCAATAGAAACAGTACACGGCACGGTAGGTGTGTCAAACATTATTTTGAACTTCACGGTTATTAAAGCATTTTAAAACGTGACCAAGAATGTTTTGAAAATACAGCACGTATAACGATGTCCATTTTGCTCAAACTTCGTTACTATTAAAATATTGTATTGAATCTTCTTCAGATTGAAATTCACATTTAAAGCAAGAATTTCCTTTCTCCGTGAACGATTTTACTTACCCATTTTCAAACTTGATGATACGACGTTGCCTGTAATAATAATTAATAAGAGCCATCAATGAGAAGGAGAGGCGCAGCTGGTGTAGCTCAAGAATCAGGCAAAATCACTGGATTACTCGCTGACATTTTATTTGTTCAATTCCAGAAGAACATTCGTACGAAAATATATGGATTATCCCTGGCAGTACATTGTCGACCTTTGAGAAATATGACGAATACGCAAGTGGCAAAAGCAAAAACGAATAGTAACTCACGGAATAATAATGTGAACTAAATACGCGCTTACTTTTCTTTCCTGGCTACGAGTTTTTATTAGAAAGAAAAAAAGAACAAACACGATTTCTTGTTAAAGGAATACGTTTTCCCCTTCGTACTATGCATACGTAATATAGTA
>SHCU01000040.1:289205-308328 GCA_004307685.1 Ceratina australensis | reverse complement strand
TTCTTCTTATTTACCCGTGCAAGAACACGTAGCGTTTCTCTTCGATTTAATGGAACTAGCATTAAACATATATGGTTTGATAGATGTTTGCATCCAGATACTCAAAGAGTTACCAGAAGTTGAAACGCAGTTAGGAATTAGAAACAGCCAACTTGTCAGAAGTTACACGACGAATTTAAGCCTATATGTTGTGGGAGTGTTAAGAAGATATCATTGCTGTTTATTACGTAAGTATTACTACTCAAGTGTAAGGTATAAAATGAAATCGCGATTAGGAAAATGATAATTTGATTGAATTTAATTATTTCAGTGTCTCCAGAACAAACTACTGCTGTGTTCGATCTACTTTGCAAAGTTGTAAAGCACGTGTCTAATCCTAGCGACTGCAGTTCCGCTGAACGATGCGTGTTAGCTCATCTTTATGACCTATATTCATCTTGCTCTTTATTGAAAACGAAACCACACGGAGTAGAAGCGTTCAGTAATGCTTACCCGAAAATCCGGACAGCGCTATACAGCACGTTACAGCCGACGACATCGAGCCATGTATACAACTCGCAGTTCATGGTGGATGTTTTTACCAGTCCAAGACGCGGAGGAAAAATCGAGCCACAGTGGGCCAGACAGTTGAATGAGACACCGGCGAATCGTTACAGCTTCGTTTGCAACGCGATTGTTGCAGTTTGCAGTGAAACAGATAATGATAAACTCAATGACATCGCGATAACTTGCGCGGAATTAACAGCTTGTTGCAACGCGCTTAACGCAGAGTGGCTTGGGGTTCTCATGGCACTTTGTGGTTCATCAAACAGCTCTGCTTTTTATATTGACGTATTGAATCAAGTGGACGTACAAGATTTGAGCATACATAATTCTCTAGCTGTGTTCACGTCAGTTTTAATTGGTAGGTGCTATTTCATACACTTTAGTAATTCTTGTATAACAAGCAATTTTTTGGAAAATTATAAAATGTCTTTCAACTATTAGTAACAAATAACATTTTTTTTTTTACAGCGAGACACTGCTTTTCTCTGGAAGATTTTGTTGTGCACATAGCACTACCATCCTTGGTTAAAGCCTGTAATGAGGGTCGCGGAGATGCAGATATAGAGGCTGAAGCTGGAGCACGTTTAACTTGTCATCTGCTCCTGCGTCTTTTCAAAACGGTTGAATGTCCGCAGCCGGCACTATATTCCGTGAGCACGAGTCCCCATCCTCTACCCAATGGGAACTCCAGGGGATACAGTATAAAATTAAGTTGCGATAGACATTTATTGGCAGCTGCTCATAATAACATCAGGGTCGGTCCGGTTTTAGCTGTACTTAAGGCTATCCTAGTTGTTGCCGATGCAACCGCTGGTAAACAACCTCCAAAGAAACCGGACGTGCCCATGAATCATTCGAGTAAAGCGGGTGGGCCAGCCAGTGTTGGCGTCGGTGTTGGCGTTACTGCAAGTGGACCAAGTGAACTGTCTATCAGTCATATTCTAGGTACCAGTGATATTCTCGGCGGTGGCGATGACTTGGGCCTTGACCTAGCAATGTCTTCGTCTAGCAGCAGTGCTGGAATGACTACAGAGAACGTAAAGGGATTGTCGGACTTCGCGCAACACGTCCTAAGACAAATCTGCAGTCAAGAATGGGTACTCGAGAGATGCCTACAAAATCCTGAGGAACTTTGCCACCCTGACATGTTGCTCGACAACATGTTGACGCCTCGTCAAGCTCAGCGGTTACTGCATATGATCTGTTACCCAGAAACTTCTACAGACGCGTTTATCGACCAAAAGACGCATATAACGAATATCCTAGAGAATTTGGAACAATGGAGCTTAAGAATGTCATGGCTCGACCTCCAACTTATGTACAAACAATTTCCTCCAGGCTCGAGCGATCTTTCACAGTGGCTAGACACCGTTGCCAAAGCTGCGATCGATGTATTTCAACTGAATACAGTCTCTAGTAAATCGGAAAAACGATCTGGTTCGATATGGCTAGTTGCGCCTCTTGTTTCGAAATTACCAAGCGCGGTGCAAGGTAGAGTCCTGAAAGTGGCAGGTCAAGTATTGGAATCTGGTAACTGGTCGAAAACGACAACAGGTCGCGAGAGGAATAGATCCAAGTCACCGTCTCTGTTTAATCATCAACCGTTCCTGTCGTTAGTGCTCACTTGTTTAAAAGGCCAGGATGACCAAAGAGAAGGTCTTCTGATGTCCTTGCATTCACAATTATCGCAGTTTTTGAATATTAGCAAAGAGGAGAAAAATTTCGCTGCTGAAGATCCTAAGACGAGAGAGGTATTGCAGGACGCTCTGCAATTAAGATTCAGCCTTGTCGGTGGTGTTTTTGATACTATACAAAGAAACACAACTGCTACCACAGACTGGGCTATTTTATTAGTTCAGCTGGTTAGCTACGGTGTCATAGATTTAAATAACAATTCCGAATTATTTACGACTGTCATAGACATGTTAGCAACTTTAATACATTCTACTCTAGTTTCTGACTCGCAATCCGAAAAGGATGAAAATAAGAAACATTATCAGAATTTGATGAAGAAATTGAAAAAAGAACTTGGCGACAGGAATTCTTCGAGTATTCGGTACATTAGACAATTATTACCTTTACCGAAATTAACGATGGAAGTTATTACGTGTGAGCCAGTTGGCTGTTTAACAGACACCAAAGGCAATAAAATAGCATTTGATAGTATCGACAAGAAACAGGCAAGTTGAAGTATTTTCCACTATATTAATACGAAATAATATTTTAAAGTTTGTACAATTAACATAAAAAGAATATTTAATCAGGGCTTACGAGTATGTGACTCGCAAAGGGTATCTGCATGGGAAGTACTAGAAGGTCACAAAAATCCAGCTCCAATTTCCTGGGCCTGGTTCAGAGCAGTTAGATTGGAACGTAAACCTCTTACTTACCAAAATGCCCATAAACTTTTGCGATACCATACACATAGCCAAATCAGAGCTCCTAATCATTATCTGGATCCACCGCCGCTACCACCGGAAGATTTAGAACCGGACAAAAAGGAATCTGAGCTTGGTAAGGCTGACACTCCGATGAGTATTGATTCTCCTGGAAGGGTAGCAGGTAACATTAACAATGCTGGAATTGGTAATGCTATTACCAATGGCAAAGGAAAAGCTATGAAAACTCGTCGGCATAGAAGGAGTAAAGGAGCTGCTACGCCAACTACACCTGTTACACAACAAATTCAGGTTTCTTTCATTCTATTCAATTATTGATTCGGCAAGCTAAATTTGAACCATTTGTGTAGACAACTTCGTCTCGATATGTTTGATTAACTTTTTATACATTATAGCAACCACCGAACCAGCTTCAACAGATGACATTTGGAAATCAGCAAGTAGCCGTGAATCAGCAGCCGGGAATGTTCGCCAATCAGCCGACGCAGCATCAACAAGCCTGGTACAGCAATCAACAGGCTCATCAATCTGCTCAACAATATGGATATGGTCAACAGTTGCCACCAACTCCAGTTGGGCCAAGATATGACAGACCGGGCATGAACAACCAATCTAAACAGGCGCTTTCTCATATGTTACGATTACGATTGCCATCTAATCAGTTGATGAGCTCTCAACAACAGCCGAATGCAGCACCAGTTGCTGGACCAGGGGCGTTCCAAGGAATGCAACGGCAACAGTTCATTAGACAAGCATTGAGAGTTCAGCACGGAGCTCCGAACCTCAATCCTCAACAAGGAATGTTTGCTTCACAGCAGCAGCAACCACAGCCGCAGCAACAAGGAATTTATGCTGGAATGCAACAAGGTAAATGAAGATTTAAAGAGTCAATAGAAACATAATGAAAGTTAGTTGTTCATTTTCTTTCGAATATGTTTCCTTGATACTGAATCCTTGTCATTGTGGCTTTTATTGTGTAATTCGTTATTTTAATATGGTAATGATCTTAATGTTACGGATTACTTTCTAATAGGAATGAATCAAAATTATGCTGGATACGGAGGTCAACAGATGATACCGCAACAACAACAGCCGCAGCAGCAACAAGCTCCGCAACAGGCACAACAACAACAGTTATTACAGCAACAACAGCAGCAACAAGGTTTGATGAACCAACAGCAGAGCATGATGTTCACTAATCAGCAACAGATGATGGGACCTCAGAGAGGTCAAGAATATATACCTCAACAGCGTATGCAACCTGGAGCTACAAGACCACCGTATCTACAGGTACTATTTGTTTCGTATAAGGTTGATTAATGTAATATACGGCAATTCCGAGAGAGGCTGACAATTGTACTTTTCAGGCTCCGAATGTTACAATGAATGCGATGGGTCCAATGGGTGGCGGAGTGCAGAGTCAGCCAGCACCGCCATATAGGCAAGCCAGCGGAAAACCCGGCACAGTCGGGGTGACAGGTGTAGGTACTACCAACGTGAGCTTACAACAAAATCAACAATTCCAACAGGTAAATTTGGTTATTCTGTTTAAATATTTCTTCGCAATTATTAACTAATAACATAAATTTGAAGAGACACGAACCGTGAAGTTTTTAAAAAAGTTAATTAGCTTAAGCAATTGATAATCATAACTATCATACTTATTTGTCACCACAGCAGCAAGCAATAAATCAGCGAATGAGGCAACAAATGCTTGCGATGCAACAACAGCAGCAGCAGCAACAAGCTCAACAGCAGCAACAACAGCAAGGTAACACGGGTGGGCAACAACCAACACCGCAATTGGTGACACATTTGCAACGGCATTTGAGTCAACCTCCGCAACATTATCAACATCAACCACCGCCCTACTAGTAACTGAATATGTATATAATTAATTGATATGTCGTATAAGTGAAATTTACATAAACAGATGTAAAAAATCAGGTGTTAAGAGTCAACATAGGTATGAATGTGCAAAACATGCCATGGAGGCAATAAAGTGAATGAACCTCAAAAAGATACTGAAAAGCTAATCCTATAGCTTTTCTTTTTTCGTTAATGCATATTGCATGTATACTATATATATATTTAAAACTAATTTACATTCTTTCTTTAAAGGTGTTTTGTAAGGCATATACTCTCGAAATTCATGTGTTGAAATTAATTCATAACCACAGGTGAGGGCTAGTTGTTCGTGAAATTAATAATAAATTAGGACGAAATTTTGTGAAATCAATAGTTAAAGATATACTCGACGTATAACATGTGTCATCAAGCTGGCAATGGAGAAAAATAAATTAGACATTCGCACGATTAACATTTATTGAATATTAGGCCTGTATGTATATCAGATAGTAAGTTTTGAAAAAAAATAAACGTAAGAAATTTGGAAATATAGTATCAAGCCTTTTATAGCAAAAAAAGCATTCAATATTCTGTTTGGATATTTCATACGGTATGATTATGAATTTTATTTTAATTCATATGTTTCAGTTGTATTAAAAGTATTTAGATACTAAATATATCCATTTACTTTTGGTGTTATTCAATGTACATAAAGATGCAAGTGTTAGGAATCTTTCAATCACGTTAACTATTTATTCATGTATGATATGACTAGTTATATTCTACATGTATACTGCTTTGAATATAAATAATTCTTATTTAAATTTATTTCTTCTTCCTTATCATAGATGTTATAATCTACTGTGCAACAAGAATATACATATGTATTGTTTCATTTCAGAATTCTTCAAGTTCTTAGATAATGTATTATTTAAACTATTAAAATTCAAATAATAATATTTTAGTGCATATTTTTTATACTAAGTGGTATGTAATATCTTGTCAAGTGAATAGAAAACACAAATAAAAAATTATTATTGCGTTTTTACACATCATTTACTATGACGTAAATATGTAAAATATAAAAATAATCATTCACATTTATCTGGTTCCTGAAGACACGCTATTGTCGATTTATTTGAAACGTTCATGTTCTGTGCTCCGAGCTCGGATAAACTTCGGCCAGTAGAGAAAGAAGGTGAAACATCAGTCCGTCATTCTTATTCTTCCTAAATTCATATCAGGGAGAAAATGAGAGTGCTCACTCTTAGATTTTTGGTGTGTTAGGTGCTTAAGTGCTGTCTCAAATTTTTTCATGCAGATATATTCTTTTTTTCAAACTTTTTTCGAACATTTCCAATAATGCGATTAATCGATTAACGATAGGAAAATACAAGTTCAAAAACCTTATGATTTATGTAAAAAAATATATATAAATTTATTTGTATTTACATAATATATCTATACACAACGTTACCACATGTTTGATTGTTTCTTTTATCTCATTTCCGTTCTATCACTAAAATGATTAATTTTACGTGAAGAGAGGCGTAAAATTTTTAAATACGAAGCACGTTATCAAAATAAATATGGTCCTAAGATTAAACAGGTTCTGTGTTCCGTTATTTCTCGTTAAAGTTTCATTTAGCCAGTCTAAATATAAGTCTACTCGGGCGTACACGCCTGGATTGTTAGGTTTACCACAGCCTTTACCCCAGGACACTACACCCACTTGCGTGCCATTGCATAATAATGGTCCACCGCTATCGCCCTAAAATTTTGTTTCTATTAAAGGAAATGATACATCAAACTACAGCGTGAATTACTGTGCAAATTATTATTACAAACTTGACAAGCATCTATTCCGCCAGCTAATACGCCTGCACATATATGCACCTTGGCATCGGCTCCTTCGACTGGGCATTTTTCTGGCGGAATTAGCGGAATATGTCCATGCCGAAGAAATGTGCCGACTCCTGTCTAAATAAAAATATAATATAATATTAAACATAATATAACATTTCATAATTCAAAAGTAACCGAAATTCATAAAGATTTCTACCTTTTGTGATTATTTCTCAAATTCTGGAAGATATAGTACTAGTATTGATATTAGAAGAAAAACACAAGTAGGAGATATTAATTTAGCTATATTAAAAAAGACGGAAAAAGGGGATTAACATTTTGTTACTCGAAATATGTTGATAAAAATTCTAAACGTCATATTTATTATTAAAGGATCATCATACGTTTGCTATGACCTGTACAATAGGTTTATTAGGTTTCGTCCCTCTCCCCCGCCGATCGATGAAACAATTTTTGCGGATGACAGTAAATAACTAGATGCGGTTAACTACGTACATCAGATCCAGCTACGTGTCGTCCCCAGCCAACCACAGTACAGGGGTCGGTGTACGTTTTGTAAATGTTTGCGTCATGATCCAGAGGAAGGGTGGCGTATTGCACGTACGAAGTGATACGAAAGGGATGCTTGAGCTGAATGGGAAAACAATTGTGAGAATCAATTGAAATTTAATTAAATTTACATAGTTGATTCTAATGTCTATTTCATTCACTTTATTATACGTGCTGTTTTTACTAATAATCTGTACGTAGTAAATATGAAAATAAAACAAAACAGGATAGATATCATAAAAACGAAAGTAATAGGTTCAGTTGGGTCATACTGGATATACGTGATTTTTTATTAAACTCCAAACCACCCATTTTTGTCACACATTTCTTTTTGTTATTTCTTCTGTTTATTTTATTTTCCACATAGAGTTTATATATACATATAATAGTCACCCTGAACAATCCAATATCGTTATGCATGTTCGAGAATCTAAACTTCATGTGTGGAAATGTCCCGTCTATCAATTCCATCTGTATGGTGCTCCAGGATGGAAAGTACACGTAACTAGCTCCGGCGATTATGTAGAATCGGCGTGGATGCTCTGCTACCCAACCGCCTCTGTACGTCTGTCTATGTGAACGATTTTGTCAAATCAGTTTTCCATTAATTACTACGTTCCGTTTTCGTTTCCTGTCCCCATTTCTGCAAACGTACACGTAAGAACTTTCGCGCGGAACAACGATGACACAGTGTAATTAATCATGTAAGATCATCACGGGCGGCTACTGATTTCTTTCCTTATATCGCTTTTTGAAAATGTAGAGGAAAGCTGACCTCACACGGGAAACAAAATGCGTCTTGACAATGAGACAAATTGACGATGACGAACAGATCAAACGATTACAAAAATAGTCGTGTAACTAGCGCACTTACATTGTCAGTTTTTGTTAGGTACATTTTTGGTTTCTCTGTTAGTTTTCGATTGTTGCGTCGCATTGAGTTGTTAAACGTTACTTACGCCGCCCCACTCTTTCACTGCTGTGGTTGCTACATTCGTTGACGTATACTACTACGTATGCTGATCGATATTAAGTAGTGCGATCGAGAAATAAAGTGTTACAGCACGTTCAATGCTCATCCGCTAGCTGATCGATTAGCCAATTACAAAGTACATTTGTTAATGGAACAAAGTAACAAATTTTACGTTTTATTTCATCGTAAATCAAAAAATAAAGCTGCGTCTATACCATAATGATAATATAATAGTGTAACACGTTTCTGTTATAATGTTACTGTAACAAATTCATAGAACATTTTGCATTTCATTTTTCATAATGATGTGATACGTTCAAGGCGTAATGTAAATGAATAACAAACAAACAAAACAAAGTAGAATTGCTATGATTGTTGTTTCGAAAATATAGTGACATTAATCTTCAGTGGACATTCAGATAACGTAACTTAATTATTTTAACAATTTCTAGAAATATAGTACTAGCTAAAAAAAAAATTTAAAAGAACCATTCGTCACATAGCATAGACGCAGCTTAACATATACTTATAATGGAAGAATAGCTCATTTAACAGTGTAATCGATAATTATTCCTTCCCCATTTGAAGTAGTCTATTCGTCTGTTTGACGATCTTCTATTGAACGTCAATATTCAGTTAATATTTTTCTATAAATTTGTTTAAAATGTGCTAATCTATGTAATCTAAACAGATGTACTAATCTAGATTGCATATTCAGCAATCTAACAATTGATGATCGCATTTTTCATTTGGAATTGCGACCTCACAGTAAAATTGACGCAACTATACTCTGTTCAAAATCAATTAACTGATCATGGCCGTTTTTGTCATTATGAACAAAATACTTCACAATATCAGTATGTCGTTATTTTATCTATAAAATATTTTCTATGAAGGAAGGACAACAGTTTTGAAAATTAATTCAATATCAAGTGCGCATTGTAACAAAAATAAAGTTCAACAGTTCGAATTTGTAGAACGTTTGTTGTATATAATAGTTCGTTATAAAAGGCCTTGTATGGTCAATTAATTCCGAACGAGTTATAATAAAATTTTTAATATTGCAAACATTTCGTATTCGACACGTTTGAAGGTCTCAAAAGCAGCATACATATCTATGAGAGCAATGAAAGCGCTACGAGCGAAAAAAGCTCTGTAACCATAAAATAGTAGCATAAAAATTAGTGGATCATAAAAACTAGAGCTGATAAATTCATTTTTCTTTGCATCCAAATTTTTGATAAAAAGAACTATGCGTATTGTTTATCGCATACTCCACTTCAATTGATTATTTGTTCTGTATAGAATTTTTAGCACGGCAAGAATTGGAATGAGATCAATTTTATACTTTTCATTTTACGAATCCAATTGTGAGATGAGTTAAGTAATTAATTTTAGCTAACAAATTCTTATTATAATTTCTGAAAATAAAGTCTATTTATTTATAATATTGATTGAAGTGACTAATTGTTAGTAAGTAATAATGAAAGTTTCCTTTTCTTGCGTTTCAATTGATTAATATATTTTCTTTCGTCAATATTTGGCTACCATTTTACGGTGAAGAGCGATAGACTATCGTAAATATCGCAATCTTAGAACGCACCTGACCATGCAATGAGCGGCTGATAAAACGAATTTCGGCGCTATGTAAGTACCTCCGCAGATATGACTAAAGTGTCGGCGTTGAACCGAGACCTACGAGAAATTGACATTGAAAATTCGGTTTCGTCATCAGCGAACCTCTATATCTTACCGGTACGACTAGGATACTTGCGAGGACCACTCTAATCAGGCCTTCTTAGAATCTTGCTATTCTAACTTATACGAACATACATATGACATTTTTGGAAACAATCTAAAGAATCTTTCTACAAGAGAATTTAAGAAGAGGAACAAATATTTACATAGTATAATACAAAAATGAATAATAAAATGTTCTATTATTGTTCGTACAAACATTAATCTTGAAGACTATTGAGAAATTGACGATAATCCCAAGTCACTTGTGGTTTCCATAAAAAGATCAAGAATTGGTTTCATATTCTATTGCAAATTTGATATAATTCAGGATAAAATTAGAACAATATTGGATTTTATCATTTGTTTTAATCTATGTTAACACTCTCCTTATTAAATTTTTCTGTTTCTTATTATCTGTGTTAAATTAGTTTTCCTCTGCTCGATCAGTTATTGATTCGATCAATTCCATTAGTAGGATACTGTTCTCTATTAATCTCTCTAATTCTATAATTATTGAGATATCTTAGGAATGATACAGTTAAATTGACATTGTTCCATCGTCACTCCTATAGTATTTCTTTCTTCCTTTTCTCAAAGACGATTAGAGTGACTCGCGTATCCGTGATAGCTTTTAAAGATAATATTTAGGAAACGTCACGGGCGCATTTCACCTACGACGAACGGGTAGTTTCTTATATCAGTGATTTTGCCGCCGACTACCCTCACGGCTACTTTCTTCGTCGGATGGTCCAACGTTGTTGGCGCTGTTTCATCCTCGCTCGATGGAATATCGTCCGTGGTTATGACGAGTGCTTGAAAATAGCACATCACCGCGAACAAGAACAACATTTTGATCATTTGTCCGTCCACTAGTGTGAATATACCGTCCCTCCGCGACACAGCCACCTTTTGTTTTCCATTCTGCGGTAAACGGAACGAATTCTATAGGGTGTCCCCATTCGAATGATTTCGAGCGTTCGATTCTTGATTCGGTGCAAGAATTTTTGTTCCATTTGTCATTGTATCGAGTTGAAATTAATATTTTATGATACAATTTTAATTTAATATCGTCATGTGCATTTCGTATTATTTTTTTAATAAGTAGGTAGATTTCCTTCTCGTAGGTTTATTGTCTAACTAAAGATGACCATTTTTATTACTTCTGCACTATATATGTATCTAATACACGTGCATTATTCTTAATTTAACAAAGGCTTTCATTATGATAAAAATGATCAAATCTGATTTCGTAAATAACGCATTATACCGCAAGCTTAAAGTTTCCTTGACTCAGGCGTAACACGGCAAAGGAAGAGTACAACTATTTTGTGAATATAACGTACATAAAAAAAAATAAGTCGTAACACGATCAGAACTCGAAACTGTTCGAATCACCTTCGAACGCGTTATTCACCGGATTCCGAAAGTTTTATTGAAAATTCAAGTTTGTGTCAGCTCACTGTGTATAGTGGACGAGCTGGGTCGGGTTAGTCAGCGTCCCCATTGTATCGGCATTATGTCGCGGGTATTATCGCGCACCTCTCGAGAACAGGGACAATCGAGTAGCCGTGAGGCTCGAAAAGATTAACTCTTTACGTGTGATTATAACACTACAGTATGTTACACGATATACACGTCGAAAGTATCACCGGCTAAAGAACTTTTACCCTTTTAACATCACGCTTTCTCTCCTTTCTCTCGCTCTCTCTCTCTCTCTCTCTCTCTCTCTCTCTCTCTCGCCCACGCTCACTTTTTCGCTTTACTTCGCCCTCGCTGTTTCGCTTTTTCCTCTGCTTCCACTTTTGTACGGAGCATGTTAAATTAAGAGAAGATAAAAAGGGAACGGAAGCGTTTTAGAATTGTGCACACGTGGTATGTCCCGGGAAGCCGTCGGATACACACTTTTATTGATCGACGTATGTACATAGCAAAGCCGCGGTGCGTAGGCAAGGAAATTCTATAATTATATGATGTTGTTTTTCTGCCCATGATAGGCGATTATAAGCGTGCATAGAGAGGCGCGCTTTTACGAGGACAAAGTTGTTCGGTATTTCTCTTTGACGAGGTATGCGCGTACAAACTTTTTCTTTTTTTATTTCGCTCGTTTTACGCTTTCGCTAAAAATAGGGCACGGATACGTTTTTATGCGACGACCAATGAAGGAGTTATCGTATTTTCATAAGGGGACATACCTCCGCGTGCTACATGTTATTCAAGTTATCCGTAGTGCTCTTTTTTTATAATAGTATGAACAATGAAACAGATCGTTCGAAGCCGCGTCTGCATTATATAACAAAATATGTTATGTAGCAAAATTATGTCACTTGTTGAATATGAAACGAGCAAAATGTTATGTAACATTTTTTCTGTTATACAGCAGATTGTACGATGGTGTAACGAACTCATAAAACATTTTGCATCTCACTAATCGTAATAATGTGTAGCGTTAAGGGTGTAATTCTAAGAGTTGTGGTTTGTGTAATTCACGTGGGGAAACAAAGTAGAATTAAGCGAAGATTCTGTTTATGGCCTCAATTATCTGCTTGAAAATATAGCAGATATCAAGGTTTAAACTTCGCGTGTATCAATGAGCTCGATTTTGGACATGTACTTAATAAATAATACTGAACATAAAATAGAGAGACCCAATAATAAAATTAGTTAATAAAATAGAGATCGGTAGTTACCTTAAAGTTTTTACCAAGCAGAAATACTTAACACGTTTTGTTGTATATTGCAGACGAAATTGAATAAGTTATACCAACAGGTTATAGAAGTATATTAGATAATAAAATTGAGAACTTTGTTATACATGTAACAATGTTACATCTGTATAGACATCTGAAATTCCTTTGATTTGTGCGAAACACGAGGAACAAGTGACAAAATCCGAGGAAAATAATTAATACGTGTAGCGGTTTACGATACAACAAGGTACATACAACAGTCTTAACTTCTGATTTGTCAATAGGATGCCAGCCTTGGATTAGACATTGTGTTCGCTAGCAAACATACATACATATACATATATATATATATATATATATATATATATATATATCTATCTATAACATTTCTTTATACATATAAACATCTGAGATACTTGCAAACGAAATGTTCACATGCACACGTGTACGAAGCTCGTATATGTATGTCATACATGTATAATTAATTATAATATTTCTCTATATGGCGATATGTATGTATATGAAATATATAGATAATTTCTTCGTTTCTCGCTTAAATTAGCTTTACGACAAGTACTTAGACTGCGTGTGTTACAAGTAGGAATGTAAAAACGTTTAGCAACGGATCACAATGTTCATCTTGGTTATGCGCGACGTTACGAAAAGAATAATCAGGATATTCATAAAATACGAACTTATGTATCGTATACACATGTATTAAACGCTAGAAGGTACCCAAACGTATTAGGGAATAGAGATTAAAATTAGAAGTATGTTTCAGAAGTTGCGTTGAAATCTTTAGTCAAGTACTCCTGAACGAGCATAATTGTTGTGTCTGAAATAACGATTTCCGTGTACGATTACACCTGCTAATTTCGAACAGGAAATTCGAAATAGGAATTGACATCCATTGCACCGTTCGCGATAATTACGTTACGGTTAGACGAACACACCTGTCCGTCACGATTGCAACAATCACCATATAATATGTATAGCGTGACAGTTTTCTGAACTGTGCATACGTAAAATAGTAGTTCATATATGCATACGTCTAATATTCTCGTGGATACAATAAACATCTCTCTGGATAAAAACGAATAAATTATATCATACACGACACAGAGTTAACGTCGTTAAAGGATCTGAACGTGAAAACGTAGATGTGTACAATGAACGTAGACATTCGAATGATCATAAACGGGTTAATCTTCGGTAATCGACGTTAAGAGAATGAGATAAATGCGCCCGTGTGTGTCTCTCTCATTGTTTTTTTCGTTTTTATTCATTTTTTTTTTCTTTTAATTTTTAGAAAAATTCACTACTAACCGGCGGTATCCTCTATATTCGCTACGTTAGTTTGTTCATTCCCTTTCTCATTTTCATCGTTTTGTTTACTGTCGCCGTTTCCATGGTCGGAACCGTTTCGAATTAGACGCGACCAGGAAAACGAACGAAATTTGTCCTCCGCGAAATATTTAGATAACGATCGGTACAAGCGACAATCGAAAATAGATGCACGAAGAAGCCGCGTCTATTTGAGTTATAAAATTTCTGCAAGACAATAAAACCGCTGCCCCCGTGTATTTCGGTATAATCAAGGAAGACATTGTGATTGTTCGTTCTTTAATATATATATATGTATATAATATTCATATATACCTATATATAACGTATATTGCCCCTTCCCACGTGTTGACTCTGTTTTTCTATCCTGCGCCCACGTTTAGTCTTCGCATTTACGTATATTACACATCCCTCTTTTTAGTATTTTTTTTTCTTGTTTTCTTTTTTTTTTCTTCGCTCCGTTTAGTTTGTTCCGTTTGAATTATCCTAAAGCAATTGACTTTTATTAAGGAATGATCTTATGCATCGCGCATAGTATGCATAGTATTGTGGCTAACGGTAGCCACTCTTGCGCGATGTTCGATGCTGAAGATTCGACTATCGGTGCGGGTATAATTTGCACTGGAACACCGAACAAAACACAGAATGTTGCATTAAAATTTGACTTCCTTATCTCCGTAGCTATTGCTAACAACATGGTTTTATAACAATTATACGTTGTAAAAAAGATCATTCGTTATAGAAATTGATAGTGTTTGATGTTTTTAATATATTTGATTTTGAGATGTTTTTAAAAATATGATCTATATTTCCTGGAACTACCACAGTGCGAGTAGTGAAATTTTATTTCTCTATGACATAAATACGTGTGGACGTGGATACGTAGCACGAAATTGAGAAGTGGAATTTTATGATTGCTATTTCCGCTGATGTTTTTTCTCGTGGTGCAATGACGTTTCAAACGGGTTAATTAGAACGCCTACTTTCAAGACTACGCATCTCATTCATTAGGTTGCCTTATATGAGGCAGGCGAAAGGAATTTGAAAAGAGAATATCGCGACTATCGACATAAAGCAGAAAAGTGCTTTGTAATGAAAAAAAGATGAGTGAAAAGTGCATCGTACGTGATGCAGAAATTCTTTTCCCTACTCTAATGATCATAATAATGATAAATGATCGGTAATATTTATTGAAAGTAAGATTACTTTCCTTAACTGTCAGATATCTGTAGACTGCGGATTTTTAAACGGGTAAAACATTTCATCAATTTAAAAAATGAAATATGGATTTAAATTTCTTTTACCGCTCAAAAGTAATGGTGTATATTGTACTTTTAATATTCTGCTCAATTCCTTATCCAGCCTTCAAGCTTTCTAGGCATCTAAATTTCTCCAGAAATTATCGAAGATTATTCACAAGTTTATCGTGAAATATGAACGTCGCGATTAGAATTCGTATGAACGTAGTCGTATAGTTACCCGAGACAGTTTCCTTCCTGATGTCAGCGTACTGCACGTGGTTCAAGGGATAATCCGGTATAGTTGCGTAGCAGCTGATCTCCAGATAACCATTCTCTCCTGCATGCAACTCGGACACCTCTATGGTCAATTTCGCAGTAGCGGACATCAGATGGTCCTTATGACGCGTATGCGGATAGTGGTGGACCAGACTGATATCCACCTAATACACCGTGTACAAACCGTACAGTTCCGAGTAAACAAGTAGAAACATTCCGTTCTTCTTTGTACGATATCAAATATTCCGGAGGACATCAAATTTTATTATGAAATTCCAGAAATATGTAAAAGAATGAAATTGCTAGACACACTTGATTCATATGGTGAAACACGACGTAGCGAGGGTCAAAGTGATATCAATTCGAAAAAAGGAAAATATCTTTTAAAACTTTTGATCAAGTAGCCTAGATAACAATTTGAAAAAATACTCGTTACGAGCAATGCAAAATTACATGTACGATTGAAACTATGAATGAATTTAGGCCATGATGTGTAGCAAGTTAATTAGAATCTCGTAGGAGGATGATGCCTTACTTTTGATATTTACTCACCTCCTTGCCGTTTATGTACCAAGCCAAGTGAGGAACAGGACGAGCAGCCGAGGACGTGCAATTCGCCTCTAAACTTTCGCCGACCACGTACACGCGTTTCTTGAACGTGATTTTCGGATTTTCAGTCTGTGGTACTGTATAATTTCATAACACTAATTAGATTAGAATTTTACGGTCTGAAAACCAGGTTAAGAACTGTGTCAGTGTTTTAACGTTTGATCGTCGAAATGCATATTCTCGCTCATGTTACGATGTAAAAATAAGCGTTGTATACGTGTACATTTGCATGCATACGCCTCCTGCGACTTATATTCTTTTTATGCATGCAACAGTAACAGTTCGTCGATGCGAGCAGCATAACATTTTTATGCTTCAGTGGCACATAATAATTGCACGCCGTGTTTTATCGCGATTTTATTGCACCGTGTACATGGCACGATTGCATAATTAATCGATCGATCCATGAGGGGACGAACCAAACTAATAGCATCTCTTATAGTTCGACTTTTCCATTTCATATTTCAAGTTCCCTTTTCCTATCCAATTATTACTCACTAGTTTATATGTTCAGATTGTATGAGCTCTTAATGATACAATCAAAGATTTTACGAGTTTAAGACTTTTTTCCATTTCAATATTAATACAGATTCGATTAAACAATCGTTCTTCAGGGAATACCAATTTATCCTTCTAGCTAAAATATTCGTGAATTTATTATTTTTTGATGTATCTAAGAATACTTGACACCTCACTTGCTTTTCACCTTTTAAACAAACTCGGGCCGACCTACATACATCTAGATGCATAGTGTGTTTCTAATTGAAATAATATTTAAAGTTGTTCTACTTAAAACAGTGACAATTTAAAATTATACAGATGTATGCGAAACTTACATGCATTTAGAAGAAAGTGAAAAGTTTGTTTTGAAGTAACATCAGTTCGCGTAGAATCTTTTCACGTTAGTCGGTTTTCAGTGTCTAGTTTTTTAAGTCTGGTTAAATACATCGACAGGATAAGAAAATTAATTTGAATGCGAACAGTTAAAAGTGATAAAAAATTGAACAATTGACAATAATAGCAAGAATTCTATTTCAAGGATTATAGGAGAAATTAGTAGTTAAAATTATTTTACTGTTTTCCAATTACAATACACCTTTTAAAGCCAGTAATTACATAACGAAATTATAGAATACACTATATTTAGAACGTGTGTAACTTCTTGCGTAAATTGTATAACTAGAACAAACTCAATGAGGCATTCGTGCAATGTATAATACATAATGGGGATCTGAAGATGATTGTTTTCCAAAGAACATTAGTGATCGATTACTTACTTATAACTTTCATTGTTACGCTTTCGGAAGCCTGTGTATAAATAGGAGTCGTCATCGAGACCTGACAGGAATACGAACCGGACGCATCGAAACGGACATTCTTTAATTTGATTGTCGTGCCATTTTCGAAATACTGTAAACAAGAAATGTGCATCGTTAACTCCAAACAATTCCGGGCCTGACCGATTATTTAACAATCCCTTAACTAACACGCGACTACTGTTTCCACGTACTTATTCAGCTGCTCCACCACTCTCCCCACTTTTATTATTGCCTCTTGCGTGCAAGACTATGCTTGAAAAAGGACGCTTGTATCGATTCCTCGAAAATAGATCAAACGACTATTCTATGATCACGTAGGCGTTAGAAGAATGAGCGGAAGGAGGAAATGAAATGGGAAGAAAGAAGGGGAAAAAAAGAACGAAAGGAAGCACAGTTTCTTAACCATGGAGCACTATAATGTAAGGAACAGTGCCCCAAGGGATTTATTCTTCCTCTCCATATTTTTTTAATCAAACGCACCAGAACTGGAGAAGATTTTGGTCGATTTTCAAATCTCTTTTAGTCCCCGGAGAATCAAGACTTAAAATTATTCTCAGAGATTGCCCCACACTAGCCAGATATTCTTCTTTTATATTTTGCAATCCCTGTGGTTTTATAGAGTAATCTTCGTGTTAAACCTGTCTGTATCATGCATGGATATTCGGCACAAACGTGTCGCGTGCCGTGTTAGTTTTATTAAAATTGCATGCTCCGGTCAAAGTTGTTTCGCGGCGATCGGCTAAAAGGAAGTTCGACTTGCGATATAACGCCGGCCATTTTAATATCGTGTACAGTTTCAATTTCCTTGGGAAACGTGTTCGCGGCCGAGTCTCAATGGGAACCGATGTTTTATTTAATTCCAGGTCACGGGAACGCGTGCGTGCATGAATTCGTGCGGGGGAAAAATTTTTGTTTTACGAGGTTTCTCTCATAGCAACGGGCGTGGTGTGCGAGACGAGGCCTGTTTCCGCGGCGGTATAGTAGAGCGTAAGGCAAGATTGGATAACAGGCTTGAAGTGTATATGGTTCAACGGTAAAGCACAACGAACGGGAGGATTTTTCTATGGATATACGACTAAACGGTCTTTTTGCACAATTTTGGTCGAGTAAATTACTAAATCTCAAGAGACCTGGAAAAAAACTGATTTTTTTTCATGAAATTTAGATGTTGATATAGAATTTCATGAGAAATAAAAAGCTGGGCAAATACGAGATACCACGTAATAAAAGAAAATATTATCATTAATACAAATTATGAACCAGAAATGAATAAAATCGTAGCCAGATTTTATTAACACGTTAATTTATTATTTAATTTTGGCCGAGTAAATTACTGAAATTAAAAAGATATTCACGAGTCTCATTTGCATGAATCTTGTGATTATATTTGCATAAAGCTCAATAGTTTAAGAATAACTCGTACGTAACGATTACACAATTTTAATCTTCATTGATCTGCAAATTAGCCATTCTTTTTATGAGCATACAAAAGAAGAAAAGATAAGAGGATGGTAATCGACGTTTCCTAAAGGGCTGTCGCAGAACTGTAGAAACCGATTGAGTATTGAATATTAAATAACTATGAAAGCTGTGCAATGAACGTTATCCTCGTTCCCGGCTACGAGGGGATAAATTCCATTTGAGGTTCGCTGCTCATCTTTAAGGGCATTCAAGTTGCCAAGCTTCTGAACTGCAATGTCCACTGGTCGTATTATCGTGGCCGGAT
>SHCU01000040.1:266101-283134 GCA_004307685.1 Ceratina australensis | reverse complement strand
TATTTCATGGGTTCATTAAAATCGTATATTATTACTAACAATTACTGAAATCCTGAAAAAAACGAGGCAACCGTGGAAAAGAAATAATGGTTGTAACTGATTCTTTTACAAAAATTCCCAAATTCTTCGGCAACGTTTTACGGGATGCACCGATGAACGTGGAGATACGAGTGTTTTTTCACGGGACGTGGAATAACTGAGCGAGCTACATTAAATAGTTAAGAGCTAGTCACGACGGATTCGCGAGATCAATCGGAGGAAAAACTTTGTACTGGGAACTTGTGGAAGACGGCTGCATCGAATCGATCGAATGAAATTACGTGCACGATGAAACGAGCTGTACAGTCAAATTTGAATATTATCGCGGTAACGTACGGGCTGTCGATTTAGCCGTTAATGCGACGCGCGACAATTACCGTGCAACATCATCGGGCAACAATTAATAACCGGATGATCGATACAATTTACCGTGTCGGAAGGAAAGTGTCTATTAATTCGAGCGTTCCTCCGCGAAATCTAGGTCATCGTAGAAGTAGCTGCTGCACGTATCCTACGTGTATTCGTGGCAATTTTTCATACACCATTAATTCGATTATCGGCCGTTTAATCCGATCCGCGATCGCTATCTGTTCCGTCGACGCCTGTCGTACTGGCAACAATTGTTCACGCACGAGAAGCCGGCTGCCCATCGGGAAGTATGACAAGGTAGACAGAAGAATGGAGAGGTTTCGCTTGACTATAACTACTTGTGGCAATACCCTGTTGCTGGGAGGTGTTACTGTATCGATCACTGAAAGCGCGTGTTACTAACACGCACGCAAAGGTATTCCGAGAGGTTTTAAGACGTACGGAAAGCACCGTGTCTAAACGATGACGAACATAATCGTCGGTGGGCGAAATCGTTTTTCGCACGCGGGTATGGTAGGATGATCATCGGCTACGTGCACGTTTTCAGATTTAAATCGGTTTTTCACTCGCGTCAGAACCTTTCCGAATGACATTCGCCGCTCGAAAGCCTTTTGGAACGCCTCCGTACGTGAGTGGGTGGAAACGATAAGAAAAAGTGGCCTAAAAGCATAAATGGAAATATGTTCCTGCTATGTAATCATGCGTTGTTTGAATTACGTACGTACGTTACGGATCGAGGGAATTATTGCGACAGATGGGCGGTAATGGAGATCAGGAAAGTCTTGCAAGCGGTGTAACTTTGTAATGAGAAAACTGATGAAATTGTATATGTAATCGTGAAATAATAAAATCACGGATAAATATGTACATGTGAAATTAAAAATTATCAGATGTATTGTCTTACATACATTGAGGGTTACAAGTACTACAAGACTGATGGCAGACATGTGCCAAGAATAATTTTCGTTTTACTATTGCACTCTTTAAGCGTATGTACGTACTAGTATATATGGAAAACTAGATGTATATCGAGCGACTCCCATTCATAACTCGTCACTGCGAGACTTGTACATTTTATGAATAAAAATCTTTAAAGGGTAAGAAGTGTTATTATTGGAAAGAGGAAAAAACCGAGGAAATATAAGTGAAGAAAAGTAATAAAAAAAAACCGCGAAAAATGTAAACAAGTTTATTCACATAATAATTCGATTGAACCACCTAAATTATATATTACAAATTGTGTATGAAATTTCTTATTGAAATTTCGATGCTAACTTTTCCTGACTGTCCTTTCACTTATCCTGACAATATAATTACGCAACAAAATATGCAATTTATACAAACGACAGTGTAATTGTATTTGATCGACGAATACATTTAATTATTGCAAAATTATTGATAAAACAACCGTACGAAAGCGATAACGAAAAATCATAAAAAAACGTAAATCTATGTATGTACGTGCAAACGCCTTTTGCAACAAAGTGTATTAAAAATCGCATGCGGCACAAATGATCGTATCTTGGTTGCAATATAGTGTGACATTTAACATTTTTGCCGAAGAAAGCAACAATTGGTAATTTGTAAGGCCCGAGAATAGAATGAACTGGCCGGGTGGGTGTTTACGATTGCCTTCCAACTTACATGATAATTGTAATATATATACGAATATGAATTTTCCCCAATGTGCAGATTGGCGCGACATTGTTCTACAAATTTTCACGCGTTGTCTCTACGTAAAACGTCAACTGCTTCTATGTAAGTTAGTACAAAAAAAACGTGCTTCTATTTTGTACAGTGGTGTGCCTTCAAACTACACAACTTCGTGCCGAGTCGGCGCTACAACTGACCAAGCTTTTCGATCGTTCGACCAACTCCCATGGAGTACAACGCGTAGAGTGGAGACTCGCTGCGTTTTTCCTTATCGAGCAATCTTTGAATGAATACTGGATTTGTTAATGGGATCAGTATGAAACATCAAATCCGAGTCGGTAACTCGAAATAGATAATGCCTTGATATATAATGAAATGAATTCGAATCAAAGTTCGGGTTATGATTAGATTTATATAAATAAATGCAATAAATGCACGCAAGCTAGCGCAACAGCTCACTCTAAGAACAGGGCTTTAACGTTTTCAATATTGTATGTTTCCGCTGATAAAATATTTACTAAAAGTTAATGTTAATATTAAATTTAATACTTAAAATAGAAAATACGTATAACTAATTTGTATTATTACTTGATTGATACTCCGGAAAACTTGGGCGTGAACACTCTCATTTTCTCTCTGGCACTACATTAATGAACAATTTGCATATAGCGCCAGACGTGCCAGTGTTGCCAGTGTCGAAGTTGATTCTTTTTACTCATTTGTGGATTGTTGTGGATCTGAAGTGTTCATGTAAACATTTTACGTGCCTTGTCATATGTCCATGCAAATAATTACTTAGAATGCGTTACGCATGAGTTGTATGATTGAGATCGAAAGGAAAACTGAAATGGAAGGGCACGAGGAAGATGATTTAGAAGACTTGAATTCAACTGTTTACACTTTTCCACCGAATGTGCAGAGTGTAATCGAACAGGTTAAGCTTTTGACTGTACTGTCATAGTGTGTTGTCATTTCTGATTGTCACACAGTGCCACCAAAAAGTGTTTTGACACTTCCTTATTAAAAAAGGAATAACTTCTTTAATATTCACCCTACAATTTTCTATGAAATCCTACAAGATTTAGTTCATTGTGTACTGTTAATAGACATTTAATTATATTGATTTTAATTAATTTCTTAAATAACAGGTACTCCCCAGCACAGATCCACTGGACCAACCGAACTTCAATGTTGTGGATTACATAAATTCATTGTTTCCCACTGAGCAGTCTTTGTCAAATATCGATGATGTAGTAAATAATATGGAGTTAAAAATACGTACTATAGACAAAGAAATTCGTTCTGTAGTGCGTGGTCAAACAAATGTGGGTCAAGATGGGAGAGCAGCATTAGAAGATGCTCAAAAAGTAATAAAACAATTGTTTGTCCATATAAAAGATATCAAAGATAAGGCAGAGCAGTCTGAAGAAGTAGTTAAAGAAATAACGAGAGACATTAAACAGCTTGACTTCGCTAAAAGAAATCTCACTGCCTCAATTACTGCTTTAAATCATTTGCATATGCTTGTGGAAGGAGTGGACACTTTAAAGTAATCTCTTGTGAAATTTCCTAACAAAAAAATATACTTAACAGGTTTTAAAGATATATGTTAAAATCTTATTATTTGTCCATTTTAGAGTATTAACACAAAAGAAACAGTACGGTGAAATTGTCTTACCTTTGCAAGCAGTAATGGAAGTGATGCAACATTTTAATAGCTACATGGACATACCTCAAGTCAAGCAGTTGTCTGATGAGGTATGTAATATTTAAATCCTCATAATAATAACTACTAAATAAATATTATTTTTCATGGAATATCTTCATTCAAAGGTGCGTCAGATACATGTTGAATTGGCTCAACAAATTACAGCAGATTTTAAGCAAGCATTTTCTGGTCAAAATTCAAAATCCTTTAATCAACTTACACAAGGATGCTTAGTATTATCTGTCTTAGACCCGAAAGTAAAGTGAGTATACTTAATTTTAAAGGTGTTTGTAAACGATTAATATAAAGATTAGATGACATATATCTCTTCGTTTTTATAAGGAAGGATCTGCTCACCTGGTTTGTTGGTATTCAGTTACAAGAATATCAACATCTGTTCGACGAAAACCAGGATTTTGCATGGTTAGATAAAATCGATCGACGTTATGTATGGATAAAAAAGCATTTACTCGATTTTGAGTCAAAATTTGGTACAATATTCCCACAAGACTGGGAAATATCAGAACGTATTGCCATACAATTTTGTAACGTTACACGAGAAGATCTTACAAAATTAATGCATAAAAGACGTTCCGAAATAGATGTTAAATTGTTACTTTATGCAATTCAAAGAACTAGTAATTTTGAATCACTATTAGAGAAAAGATTTAGTGGCATTACTTTGGAAACTGTGGATACGACAAATAAACAGAATACTACAATTAATGTAGATACAACTGATAATAAGACTACAGGAAATCCTTTTGAGGGTTCAGGAAATCCTTTTGAGAACGAACAGGTATAATATTTTTAAAAACGTTATAATCTTTAGACTAAAATATTGTATCGTGTACAGCAGGTACAAACTGAGAAACCAAAACCATCGCCGTTTGCAAAACTTATAGGAAGATGTTTTGAACCATATTTAAATATATATATTGAGAGTTTAGATCGAAATTTGGCAGATTTGATGGATAAATTTATATCAGATTCTAAAACACAACCACCTGGTGCTAAAGACTTTGATGGTATCGAAGGGCCTAGTAGTGTATTATCATCTTGTGCAGATCTTTTTGTGTTTTATAAGAAGTGTATGTTGCAATGTACACAACTTAGTACGGGTTCGATTATGTTGAACTTAGCAGAAACTTTCCAGAAGTATTTGCGAGAATACGCTCTTAAAGTTTTACAAAATAATTTACCTAAGTAAGTAAGGAATATTATTAATTTTTCATAAAAGACAGCGTAATTATATGATCGTTTACGACTTTGTATAGAATTGGAGGGGGTGCAGGAATTGCCACAAGTATGAGCAGTATAACGCGTGATTTTCGAGATCTTTCAACATCAGGTTTTATACAGAATTTTCAAAGTTTTTTAAAGGAAGGTGAAAGTACCAGGTTTAGTAAAGAAGAACAATCACGTATATGCTGGTAAAGATTTAATCATTAAATGAATTTTTACTGTTCCTCGATAGGATGTAAATTGCACTTATGTGTTTCAGCATATTAACTACTGCCGAATATTGCTTAGAAACAACGCAACAGTTGGAGGAAAAACTACGGGAGAAAGCTGATAAATGTTATGCGGAAAAGATAAATTTATCTCAAGAACAAGATATATTTCATAAGTTTGTAATACACATTATGGTATCCATTTAAACATCCATTAATGCCATCTTGTATTAATATCAATTTTTTTCAGTGTTATATCGAATTGTATACAATTACTCGTTCAAGATTTAGAATCAGCATGCGAATCTGCATTAACTGCGATGACAAAGGTATTATTTTAATATTTCAACCAATTTTATTCAGCTTTATTCGAACCTGAAATATAAATCATTTCAGGTTCAATGGAGTGCGCTAGAAGTTGTTGGTGATCAAAGTAATTATGTCAATACTATTGTGGCACATCTGCGTCAAACGATACCTACTATCAGAGATAGATTGTCCTCTTGCAGAAAATACTTTACCCAGCTCTGTGTTAAGTTTGCAAGGTAACAATATTAAATAAAGAATAATTCATTCTCATTATTAAAATATAAGCCACTGAAAACTTCTTTGTTTTCAGTTCATTTATAGTAAAATTGATACAACAATTATACAAATGCAAACCTTTAAATACTGTTGGTGCTGAACAACTATTATTGGATGTACACATGTTAAAAACAGCCCTGTTGGATCTTCCCTCAACAGGATATCAAGTTCAGAGAAAAGCACCAGCAACTTACACTAAAGTAACTTGCCTTCTTCTGGTTGCTACGTTTTAATTCCTACATTTATATTAATTCTTGCATTCCTGATTTAATTTAGGTAGTAGTAAAAGGTATGGCAAATGCCGAGATGATCTTAAAAATTGTGATGTCCCCTATAGAATCTCCAAAAGATTTTGTAAAGCAATGTCGCGTACGGTTGCCAGATTTACAGGCACCAGAATTTCAAAAAATTTTAGATATGAAGGTAATTTAATTTTAAAGACATTTAACATTTGAAGACATTTACATTAAACTACAAGCATATAATATTAAAATTATATTTGACAGGGTTTGAAGAAGACGGAGCAAGTTTTACTTTTGGAACAGTTTAAACAACCTGAGAATACAGACGTTTCACATGACTCAAGTCATGTTATTCAAGATAGCCCAGAACATGAAGCAGGGCGAATAAAAAGGCTAGAAAAATTAATTAAAAAGAGGATATAAGTTTCATAGTAAAATCTTTACTATAATGTACATATTCAAATTAAATATAATTGTATAAAAGTAATTTTGAAGTATAATCCTTTTACTTTACTATAGTAAACTAGTTTTTATACACGTAACATTTAAGTGAATGAAATGGTCTAATCGTTCCTTGACTCAATATAAAATTCAACTGTTGACAGCACATTTCTGTCATATTTTTTCTCTATTAAATATTTAGCATCTTGCATCTCTTTAGTCTAACGCGTTCATATTTAAAAGTATTAAGTAGGCATCTAAGTATTTGACCATCTTATCCAACTAGATCTTTTGTCTACTTTCTTTAATAATTAAAGGACTAAGGAATCAAAATGACACAATCAGTTTTATTTGTTTTATTGTTGTATATAATAAACAATATTCAGTAAACAGGAAGATGTTAACCCTGTTTTTGTGCAAGTTCCTTCGCCTTAGCTTTCTCTAATTTAGCTATCCTGGCAGCGGATTTGCTACCCAAAAGACCACCACCCCAATGACGACGAATTTCATCATATCTATCATTGAAGTTCGTTTTAATAGCTTCAACCAGTTTGGAGAAGTTGGCTCTATCACCAGAATCCACCTGAAAGAAGTTGATGTTGTTAGCGAAAGTAAACTAAAAATGTAATAGATAATATTAATGATGTTGTATCAGAATGAATATCAAGTAGTTTTATCACTAATCTTATCATTGGATTGGCTCCTGTTTAATCATCATAATAATTGTATTATTTAATACCAATATAGTTGCTGCAATTTAAAAAACTTACTTGCGTCAATGCCACTGCAGTACAGGTTTTACGCCTAACAAGACGTCCCAATCGCGATTTACCTTTTATGATACAATAAGGTACTCCCATTTTACGACAGAGAGCAGGTAAAAATAGAACAATCTGTAATAAAAGATAATACATCAATAAATCATAACAACAGAGCAATTGCTCTATTGTGAGTACAAATACATTATCACTCAGTAGTATGTTTCATCCTTTCAATAAAAATTATATCAAATTTATTGTCAGGTGAAGAAATTCAAACATCACTGTGATATTATTTATTATCATTCTTATGCAAAAAAAATTTACCTCAATTGGATCCACATCATGAGCAATCACCACAAGCTGAGCTTTCTTCTGTTCAACAAGTGTAGTGACTGTGTTTGTTCCACTCCTTATTACGTTTGGTTTTTTAGTTGGTGTATCTTCTTTCTTCGCGACTTTCTGTTCAGCTCTGGCTTTTAATCTCATCTTCTTCATAGCAGCTGATTCAGGCCTATATTTATCCAACATTTTGAACAGTTGCATTGCTGTAAACAGAAAGAGATTAATCAATCTATAAAAATTCAATCTTTATGATCTATTTACTTCAGTAATATATCATAGATATCAATCAACTTGAAACATGAAGTGAGAGCTATTGTTCTTCGAACCTTCCCCTAATAAATATGTTTAATATAAAATACAACATACCTGTTTGTTTATCTAACGTTTGTGTAAACTGATTGATTGGTGGCGGTACTTTCAGCCTCTTTTGTAAGACGGCTCTTTGCCTTTGAATACGAATGTATTTGGGCCATTTCACGAAGCGGCTAAGATCACGAGCAGGTTGAATATCCTGCCCTAAATATTAAGATTAGTAATAGTAAATACGTAACATATAATTAAAACATGCATTTAAAGTATAATTTGACTTACCAATGCCAAAATTACGTGTACGCTTCTCAAACAGAGGGTTGGTTTGCTTCTTGGGTTCAACCTTCTTGACTGCCAGTGGCGGGGCAGCCACCTTCTTCCCTACCTTCTTCTTAGGCTACGTTGTAAAAGTATAAACATTTATTGTATATGAAGCTACTGCACATTTTTGTCACTTTTGAGGTTGTGATTAACTTCATTAAAATAAGACATTGTGCTTCATAATTGCATTATTAAAAACTCTTTTCACTTAAGCCAATAAAGAACATTGCTTACAGTAAGTTAAAATTTAGTTAGTAATTAAGTATAGTGGTCGAATATGTAAAAGAGGAAACATATTTGTAACACCATACTATGCCCGGAACATGCCAAACTCTAAACATCACAATTCACAGTGCTGGGGCATCACTAACAGAAATATTACTTTTATTTGATAAAATATCAAATTTACCTTTTTCTGTACCATCGTTTTAGTAAAAAATCCGATGGATCCTTTATGTCACAATGGATATAAAACTCTGTATTTCGCTCAGCAAAGCGCGAAGCACGGCCGCTGAGAACGTAAAGAAAGATTCATGTCCTGCAGCGCCACCATTCAACGATAACAGCGCCTTAGAATCAATTTACAACAATTATTATGCTGTACTTGCAGCATTGACGTAAATGCATAGAGTATAATATAGAGAATTATTATCTCTTCTCATATTTTAAGTGCAAAATAAAACGTAAATAAACGCCATATTTTAAAAACTACTAACCGTTTACTAAGCAACGATAAAATTTCAATGTAAATAGGCATTTTAGATACATGAAAAGTTTTATAAACAGCACAGTACGAAATATAAATATCAACTGCATAGTTGTTACACCCTTTATACTCAAAATTCTCTTAATATCATTTCTTTTATTAAAATATTCGTTTCGTGTGTATATATATGTATACATATAGTGTTCGAAGTGCGTACGCATGCGTAGATCCAACAGTGAATGTGGCTGACAGAAGGGGATCGCGCGTGCGACCTACGCGCCTCCGGTTTAGACTATTTTCCGATGAGAGACGCGTAGCCGCGTAGCAAACGTTGTATCGCTGTTCAGAACGTGCCGACGATCCGTGTACGATACGTTGCTGTCATGAACGCTGATGCTCGGTATTCGGAGAATTTTTATTTATTAGTGTGTTCGTGACAGTGAGTGACCAGGGTGGCTTGTGTTCCACGACGTATCGTGACATTTCCTTCCTATCGTCGATTCCGAGAAGCCTCAATTTCTCTCCTAAGGCATACTTTTAGAATTGCGTTAGCTACAGGTATCCAACTATTCTAGATCGAATTAGAACACTTCTATTGTTTTCTCACACGTTTTTACTAAACGCCTACTAACACAGTTTATTTATTTTACCGTCTCGTCGACAGCGGATCGTGAACTGTATAATAATCACTGTTTGAATTCTACCTTACAATCGTTCTATAACGTTTTGTTAATGATCACTGACAAAAAATTAATAAACACTTCTTTCCTTGACACACAATCGATTCAACAGATATTGAGTCATAGCTGTACAAGAACTTTTTCATTGAAAAGAATGCAAAGCTTCAACCGGCATTGTGTAAATTTGTGTTAACTACCGAGACGTGCGTTGCAAAAAAGTCACGTAATTGAATTACATTTCAGCTTTATTCTGTACATAGATCTTATCATCTGATAGTGGCATTTATCCAATTACAGAATTATCAAATTATGTTTGAACTTTCAATATTCGTGTAACAATAAAATTAAACATTACTGCGACGTTAATAAAATTCGTGGTCTATTTAATTCGCGCCTAACACAAACATAAGTGGAATGAAGATCGAAAAGTTATATACGTGACTGTCCTACTAGTATTTTAAAAGTCTTTATTAGCTGGCTCCAACTTATTTGTCCACAGATAAATAGTATCTCTGACTAATGCAAACCTACTCAATAAATTATTGCCGTATTACCTCCTATCAAATGCAATCAGAGATCCTACATAACAGTAAATTTTCTTCTATGATGGATTAAACAGTTCATTCAAGTTAGAACATTTCTTAGAACTAAAACTGTACCATTAATTTCCTTTAAGACATCTGGACCAGAAACATTTAATTGCATGATTGATAGGTACAGCACGATCAGTCGATAATGACTATCAGAAAGATTTGCGGTATCGGTGCCGGATACGTGGGCGGACCAACGTGTGCCGTGATCGCTCTCAAATGCCCAGAAATCCAAGTTACCGTAGTGGACAAAAGCAAAGAGAGAATAGCCCAATGGAACTCGGAGAAGCTGCCGATCTACGAACCCGGCCTCGACGAGGTGGTACGGAAATGTCGCGGTAAAAACTTGTTCTTCTCCACGGACATAGAGACCGCGATCCAGGAAGCAGACCTGATCTTCATCTCGGTCAACACCCCAACGAAAACGTTCGGAAACGGTAAAGGGAGAGCGGCCGATTTGAAGTACGTCGAGAACGCGGCCAGAATGATCGCGGAAATTGCGACCGGGGACAAAATCGTTGTGGAGAAAAGTACGGTGCCGGTCAGGGCTGCTCAGAGCATCATGAATATTCTACGTGCCAATCATAAGCCTGGTGTCTCATATCAGGTAATACTTTCTGCGTAATTCTTCAGTCAATTTGCAAACATTTGAATAAAATCGACAAAATTGCCATCGATCGCCTTCACTGCATAGTTGCATCGCTTACTATTCCTGTAATAAATGTCGAGTTCCAATGTTCATATTCGAAGCAATTCATAAATAATTTTCTTAGATTAAATTATGAATCAAGAAACTAGCTATTCTTAGAATAGTTTTATTATCACTTTAAACAAGCGAAAACTGTAAACATTAAAACTTCAAATTACCTAAGCTTCCAGATTCTCTATCTTTTTTCAAGTACTTCACTATGTTTACAAAGTTTATTCAACGCGAAAACTTTAAGAGAGATTTATCTTCTCAAAGTACTAAGTTTATAACGATGAAATTACTAATCAAATTATTTAAATTTTGATTAAAAATGTTATTGTGAAGTCTTTTATTTAGAAATAAAATTTCAAGTTCGTAACACGCAAATTTTTGTTTGACCAAATCTTATATTTAACTTCTTTGTTGGAAGTTGCTTTTTTTAAGATTAGAAATAAACATTTAGAAACAAAAATTTATTTTATTATTAAGTTATATTCCAAGAATGATATCTAGATCTCGGAAGTAGATATCCAATTAGCTATGTGGTTGATTCCCGCATTGTTCAAAGATAAAAATTGCTTACGTGAATGTATTCGATCATTTATTATAGATAATATTGCAGCAAAATTGAAGCAAAGAAAATTTAGCGCAGCCGCAATTTGCTTTCAACGGGGCATTAGACTACACACTTTGGAGCTATTTTTAGATACACCGGATACATCTTTTGCTGCATGTCGATTAACATTTTTTACTCACATACAATCATGATATAGATTCACGTAATTTAATCGTTTTATTGTCACAATATCTTGATAAAAAATCAGGCTTATATTATTAGAACTTAATGTATGGTTAACGATAATGTCGCATTTTATCAATGAATTCACTAATAAAATATGCCTATTCAATATCTTACAGAAATAGAATTCAACATGAATGTAATTTTATTTTATGGTGTATGAACATAAAATGTGTTAACTAATTTGATCTTTTATTTTGAGTATATGTAAACATTTAATTTGATAGCCTTTCAATAATTGAATGAAAAGTATTATATGATTGAATCTTGAGTGCGCTTTCTTATCTATGCTGCCTACCTATATCTAGTATTAATGCACGTCCGACACTTGAAATTGCCTAGTTTATTACTTGTTGAATTAATTCCTGCGAGTCGAGATTATGTTCCGTTTTTATTGATACTATTCTTATCTACCATTTGTTACAGTTATTCATTTCGTTCATGACCCATTTTCTTTTTATAATTAACGAACCTTTTGATCATTTTATGTATGACAGCTAATATTATTGATAAGATTACGCAAGAGGATACTAACAAGGAAAACATTATCTTGTCCAGATCTTATCGAATCCAGAATTCCTGGCGGAGGGAACCGCTATCGAGGATCTAGTGAATGCAGATCGCGTTTTAATCGGAGGTGAGGACTCGCCAGAAGGGCAAGCAGCGATCGAGGAATTATGCAAGGTTTACGAGCACTGGATTCCGAGAAAAAATATTTTAACCACGAACACGTGGAGCTCGGAGTTATCCAAGCTGGTAAAGAAATGGGGAAAAAATTAATTTATTGGGGAAACAACATCACTGCTGTTTGCGGAACGTTAACGAAGGAGAATTAATTAATTTTACCGAATGTATATGTTTTTAGTATCGATAAGGAAAGGAAAGTTACGTTGTTTGCCAAGTGTTTAGGTGGTAACGTCACGTATTTCATTTTGAGTAACGTTTAGCAACCACGCGTGATAAAGTTCATCTTCGGACCAATATTTACTTTCGTTAATGAGGACGCACGAATTTACGTAATTATTTGAATTGCTTGTTTTTAGGCCGCGAATGCCTTTTTGGCACAACGTATATCGAGCATAAATTCCCTGTCGGCGGTGTGTGAAGCTACTGGCGCGGACGTGTCCGATGTGGCGCGAGCGGTTGGCCTTGATTCTCGAATAGGATCGAAGTTCCTTCACGCATCTGTCGGTTTCGGTGGTTCTTGTTTCCAAAAGGACATTCTGAATCTAGTATATATTTGCGAATGCCTGAATCTACCTGAGGTTGCCGCTTATTGGCAACAGGTCATAGACATGAATGAATATCAGAAATCAAGGTTCTCAGTGAAAGTGATTGAGTCCTTATTCAATACGGTCACGGACAAAAGGATTTCTATGCTGGGATTTGCTTTCAAGAAAAATACCGGTGACACGCGTGAGTCACCGGCCATTCATGTTGCTAAGACCCTGCTTGATGAGGGTGCTATGCTTCATATTTACGATCCCAAGGTAATCTTCTTTAAGGAAAATGTAATTGTGTGTATCTCAGTTATTTCGAGTATTTTATCATCTTCGTAATGAAGGTCGAGGAGAATCAAATCATCGAGGATTTGACGCATCCGAATGTGACGACTGATCCTGAACATGTAAAAAGTAGAATCAGTATTTATAAAGATGCCTACAGTGCGACAAAAGGCACACACGCTATTGTTTTATGTACCGAGTGGGATGAATTCGTAGTAAGTAACAGTTATAACTAGCGTGTATTTTTTAAATGTAATTTTATAATAAACTTAATTGCACTTTTGCCGTTTTTTCTAGGAATTGGACTACAAACGAATTTACCTTAACATGATGAAACCAGCATATATTTTCGATGGAAGAAAAATTTTAGATCATAATAGGTTACAGAAGATTGGATTTGTTGTTCAGACTATTGGCAAGAAAATTACAAGAACAGTACTCTCGAGAGCCTGGGGGAGTCAAACACAAGTATAATTAAAGTTATGCGGACTGGACTAAGAAATTGAAATGCTATAATATGATAGGCATTCTAATTATTTCATGATTTTTTAAAAACTTAATGAATGAGGGAGGTTTGCTAAATATGTTAGTCATAGCATAATTTTGGTATGAGAAGGGTCTGCTTTCTTAATTTGACAACTCCTTTGTTAGCAAACAAAATTTTTACCTCAGTTTGACAAATGTAAATGGCGATTGGTGTATTTGATTTATCGATCTGATTGATAACATAAGGATCATTCATTTCATATAGTTTTTAAAGTTTTCTATTTCGGACTTATTGCAAGTATCCGACGCAAACCTCTTTTATCATAAACTTTTATAATGACGAACGATATCATTTTACGTGCGTAAGTTCCTTACATAGTTTGTTCTGTAGTGGAAATATCACCAATTATAATAATTATATAGTATTATTTGTATATGAGTTGTTATTACAACTTGGCGATTGTGAGCATTTATGCGATCAGATAAGATTCTGTTTTCATCAACTAAGATCTAAAATATTCTTTATTTTTGTGCAATTTATGTATGTATATACATGTAAGAAACATCGGAATATGAAGTGTTTTATCATAGTACATTCCTAGAAAGTGTACTGGTATACCTGCATTTGTTTTAAAAATAGATTAACAAATTTTGTTAATCATGCATTACCACAGTTTTATTTTTATACATTTCCAATGTATCTTCTTTCCATTTTAGGAAACTGTTTTCCTATAATTTATTAAGTAATCATAAATACTGCGTAATTTATAGATAGTATTTTTACACACTTAAATAATTCGTTCCTAATGATTACAATTGTTTTACAACACAGAGAAAGAAAATCATGTTATTTGTATCTTCTTTGAAGATAACATTAGGAACGAATAAACGAAATAAACAATATAATATCTATTTTATACATGGTATATTATATCGAAATATTCTCTACAATATACCATTTATAAAGCAAGCTAGGGAATAAGTAAATTTGCAATAATTTTACAAGAACTATTTTCATTGTATGTAATTACGTGAATGAAATTGCTATTAATAATTAATTGTTCTGCATTTATTTCATAAAATGTGAAACCTTTAGTTTTAGTAATTACACGATTCAAGATATAAAAATAAATGTAGAAAACAATCTCTACATCTATGTATATTTCTCTAGCAAAACTTTTTGCTATATTTATCTCAGAATCTCAATGCTTATTTTAAATGAAGCAGATTTATGGGAAATATTTGATGCTAAAATTCTTTCGTAAGGGAATTACTATTTCATATACATTAAATGCAACATCAAACTGAAATTTTCAAATATTGCTGTTATACAAATTTAAAAATTATACTTAAAATTAAAATGTTAGGAAAAGTATCAAGCACATCAAATTCTTTGATTTTTTTTGTACCCGTTATCGAATTAAATCTCTAAAAAGAAAATTTAGAAGAACTATATGATGGATGTAAAAAATAAGAAAATTGGTGTAAGTATCATGACCAGTGATTACGGTCCTGTCGTGAAAGAACGATGGCGCCGCTGCGCGAACTACTGACTGCAGAAACATTGGCAGCAGCGGCGACGGTGACCGGGTGACGGCAGTAGCGGCAGCAGTAGCAATAGTATAAGTTGTCCCGCGATTGCTGTGAAAATTCGCGAGCGGTCCGCGTGACAGTACATGGATTACGTGTATTTACGAGCCGGACGATGATGCCGGGGACCTGGTGCTGCGTGATTCACGCGAGATTGAGCCGTTCACCCAAGCGCCAGTGAAATCGTGTATCGTTTCGTACCGGCGGCCCGCATTCTTCCTTGTCTCGGCGAAACGTCTCTTTCTGTTAGCCAACAGGGATAATAGGCCGGGCCTATCAGCACAGTAGGAAAATGGCGGCTCGCCTTGCGTGGCGTAGACGACGAGGGGTAACGAGGCTCTTCTTCGTGTAACGTGACAAAGATAGTAAAGGCAGGAGCAACCTTTCGTCCCCGTTGTCGGCGGTTTCGCGTGAACGTGCGAAAAGTGGACAAGTGCGTGGCGCTTGTTCGGTCGTACAGCGTGGTGAAACGGAAAGCGAGAAGAGAGTGATACGTATTACGGAGGAGGAACGCGCGCAAGGGAAAGAGAGACAGGTACAGATATACAGAGAAGGAAAAAAGGAGGGACCTCGTTAGCGCGAATACCACGAGTTACGAGATGAGAGCGAGACGCGAGGAAGAGCGGCGGAAAAACAACACGGGAACCGAGTAACGAAGAAGAATCACTGTGCGTTCCGTTTGTGCACGCGTGTGCGCTCGTATGAGAGCGAGCGGCGATCAACGGTGACAAGTGTTCCGTCGACGGGGAACGTTCGCCTTAGCCCCACGTCGACAAGAAGATGATTATTATGGTCATTGAGATTACGCTGTGGCTACGTCGATCGCGATCCTCGTGCCGTCGTTTAATGTCGTTGCCATTGAGCTACGGCCGCTTTCGCGAAAATTAGTTTTTTTCGCGAGAGAGCGAGTGGACGGCCGACGCGAACGACGGCGAGACGACGGGGACGACGACGTCGAAACGACGAAAACCTGAGGGAAGATGAGAGGCGCGTGCGACGGCGGCATAGCGAGCTTTCTCGCTCTGGCGCTTTTCTGTTTATTCCACACGTCATGCCTTGTGGACGGTATGTATACGATGCTTCTATCGTTCGTTTTATTTTCCCTTGCTCATGCTTGTTTTTTTTCTGTTCTTGCCTTTTCCTTCTCTTATTTTCGCTGTCTATGATATAATTAATAAATAGGGAAAATCGCAATCTCGTTAGTTTCTTCAGAGAAGCTTTGCATTCTGTTTTGAGACAATGCAAATTATATCTACATATGTATTTGCTTTCTATTCATTTTCCTTCTACTTCATTCTCTTCTAAAAACATTCTTCCCCTTTTATCTGTTTTTCCTTGTTTTTTACTGTTCACCTGTTATTCTCTTCATGCCCGATTGTTGTTCCCGCTCTTTTCCTTGTCCTTTCAATATCCGATGTCTGTAACATTGCATAAGCAGCGCAACATCGTAAACGCGTGAACAATACGTGCACATACGTATGTACGAGAAGGGTCGATTGATCTTATACATATATACGTGTAATACAAAGTCTGTTGAGTACGCGGAAGGGTTTGTTTAATCGGTACAAGCTATACTCTATGTCTGGTGCCCAATTAATACGTAAGACTACTTTTTTCGGTATCGCTTTGCCTGTGCCATTCTTCTTCCGCCTCATGTATACAAGTATACGTCGGTTCATAACAATATTAAAACGAGTTCAATAAAGTATTCATCAGATTAAAACCTTTCGTAGCTTACGCGTTATTATTCCATTGAAACGAAGAG
>SHCU01000040.1:234557-248923 GCA_004307685.1 Ceratina australensis | reverse complement strand
GTTTATTAGAAAGCTTATTTTCCAAACGATAACCCATGCAGCGTTAACGTAGTATTTCTCTTCCAGTAGATAATTAGACACGATTCGATTAATCGAGTAAACAGAACGCAACAATCTTCTTCGAGCGTAATTAACAAACCACAAATTACCACTCGTTGTGGATCACCTTGAAGTTTGTTTCGCATTTCATCCGGAACTTTTATAATCCTTAATTAAGCGCTGCGTTTTTTTCTTGTGAAAGATTTGAATTGATTTCGTTGAAAATCAGATTTGACCAACACGGACTAACAACATCTCAATGCATCCATGATGATGATGATGATGATGATGATGATGATGATGATGATGATGATTTAACCTATTCCCGTTTTCATTTTGATTTTTTCTTTTTACTTGGTTTGTTTTACAAACATTGTTTTCTTCCTCACTTTGGTGTGTTCGAGTTACATTTTGTTACATTGTGCCTGCTTTAATCCAACCGGACTCTAGCTTTGGCTCAGCGACGACAAGAATTTCTGCCTGAACGAGGTTTCTCTATCCTTCCGATATCAATTAACGGATGAATAAATCAGAATCGACGTGATTAAAGGATAGCCAAAGATAGCGGTGTAGTTCTTGGCGGAATGTTATTTTTTGTTCTTGCCTTTTCTACCTCTCGGAATGCTCGATGACGTTTAGCTAGATAAATAGCGAGATTTCAGGAACGACGATCTACTACAACTGGCTACCCCCACCGTCAGGTATCGCAAACGAGTGTTGAATTGCACGGTGTTCTACAATTTTTTCCTTACTTTTCTTACCCCTATTTTTTTCTTTTTTTTTTAATAACTTCATAACTAGTGGTCTCAAGCTTGACGTGAGGTCAATTCAAACTGAGTCTTCGTACCTGACTCATGACCTTTCTGGAGACTACATAGATCGTGATAATCTTTAACTTTGTACATGCGTCGCAAGTTTGAGACTGCTACCATACCACTGTTATTCCCTCCCCTTGAGTTCTTTGTTTTTGCTCTTCCTGATTTTCTCTTTTTTTTTTCGTGCGTTTGTTGTTTATCGAACCAATCCGCCGTGTTTAACTATCGCGCGAGAGATAATCAGCGAGTACTATACCTCACGAACGGACCGGGCGTCCTTTTCACGGGAAGCCGATTCCGTGGTATCGTCAGCAGCCGCACAGATTCATATCTACGACTGAAACCCGGCTAAGCGTTTTGTTTTTCCTGTACGGTTGCTCGTTTCACTCGTCGCGCAAAGATTCGTGGATACACGAGACAGTCACGTTACCACGGAATGATCGCGTCCCGATTGAGCGTCGAGCATAATTACCGCGTAAATGCGGTAGGACGATGAAGTTCCTGATATATACACTCGCTTTTTATAAATCAATTCATTTTCAATTGATAATGTTCAGCGTTGTTTAAACTCGTTTCCGCATCGGTTATGATAATTAAAAGATATATTTACGCGAGATACGAGGAACGTTACTTTTATGCAAGACGATAAATCCTTTCGAAATGATTTACAATTGTCTACTTAACGTAAGGATGCGTGAGGTAAAATATTTATAGATAAACGGTCTCATCGTTATTAGGCATTATCCGATTTCGCTGTTACACAACCACCAGCAACTCGTTTATCAAATTGAACGACGGACTTATTTACAAAAAAATACGTTCTTTGTTTTTGTTTACAGAACTTCGTAATTGTATCGTTCTCGGCTCGTAATTTATCTGGCTCCGAACGAAGTGATGTATGTGGAGGCGTTATTTTATCGTTCTACCGCGCCGCGTTGAATTCCCCGGTTTCCCTTGAAATTATAATACACGCGTGTGTATCCGCCTTAACATCGCCCTTGATACTCCTTCGGAGTAGTAACTTCGAGTGTCCCCAGAATGTACAAGCGATCTAAAAGCACGATTATCCCCCCCTACGACGAGTTATGTTACGCATTAGTTTGTCTCTTGTTTCTTAAAAAACAACAAAAAAGAATAAATTCTGTAACTGGTGCAAACTCGGCTTGAAGGTGCGTGCATAAACAGCTGTCGTCGTCGCAGCCCGAGCCGCTCATCTTCTGCATGACGAGCGACTCGCGAAACACGACCTTTGTCATCGAGTGCTGCAAAGAGGATTTTTGCAATCGGGATATGAAACCTCAGCTGCACCCCCGCAAAAAAGGTATAGTCCAACGACCTGGAAGTAGCGAAAATTCTCTGCAGGTGGCTCAGGCTTTTGCTGCACCACTACTTAATAGACATTAGATATATGTACATATATATATATGTATATATATTATCACTTTCTTCTCTCCGTCTTTCACCTCATTTCTCTTTACTACTTACATTCCTATTACTATGTACATATGTAGCTGCAATATACATAATTCTTTTTCTATATCTGTTAATTTGTTTTGCTCTACATAATGCAGACGTTGATTTTCATCGTCCCATGAAACATTATAATATCATGAGAAAGTTTTTATAAAGAACTTGTATAATTCAAGAGAGTATATTTTTTATGTTAACGAATTCCTTTTGGGGTTTTTAGTTAATGAAATATGACGATCAAGTGGAATATATTTTGTGTATCATTTGATAGAGATTTTCAATACAATTTCATTTACTCCATATATGATTTGTAGATATGGTTAAATAATAACATAAACAAGAATGCATTTCCATCGAAAGATGTAGCCTCTTGAAACGCGCAAGTTCCGTGTAAAAACTTTTATCTGACTTCCATAACTCAGGAAGTAAGTGCAGTGTTTTGTGGGATATCCTGTATGTATAGAAACAGAAACACTGTGCGTATGCACTTGTAGACGCTATACATGTATACGTAATAAGTACTGTCGGAGAGCATCTTCTATTAATTAGAGTAGCAATTAAATTTTCATGCTGTTGACTTCTACGCGTTTTTCGACCGATGCTTTTCTTTGATAATGATTATTCTATCTCTCCCAACTCGATCCGCCGCAATTAGTCCCCACACGGTAAACACCTGAAACCCCTTGGAGCTATACCACGTCATAGTTCGCACCTATTTAGTCTATTTCTTTCTCCTTTTCTTCTTCTATTGCCCCGGGTATTACATATATTACTGTTACATAATGAACGTGCAGCAGTAAGAATGACACAATAACTCATGCAAATATCGTATTATTTCCGTATAGGTACAGCTTGGAAATAAATAGTCTTTAAATTACACGTCCTCCTTTTCTTGTTTATTATGCACATCTTTTACGTCGATATATCTGTTGATCATATGCATGTATTCCTCTCTTTATTATCTTCTTACTTTTACGCAGAACCACGTGAGCCTTCAGCTTGCAACAATTTTTTAATGAAATCCAATTATAACAACTGAGTAAGTATCCAGTTGAATTATTATCTTTCTTGGATTTAATTGCAAAATCGTTAAGATACACTCAAGCATCATTAACTGAATAAGCACTAGACTCCGAAACTTTATGCAACTATTTCTAATGTCAACGTAGAAAATTTCTGTTAAAAAATCGTAATTTACATTCCTCTTTCGATACTTTGTTGTACGCGAAATCATTTTTTTATGATTTTTAAATAAACGCATAAAATCCGGGGTCTGATCGCACATCTACCTAATTACTTCAGTACGTGCGCCCGTAATTTCATTAAAGGTGTATTAAATATCAATTAAAAGGGCAAACCTTTCTTTCCGCTACATAAATTACGCGATTAAATTGTACCAAATATGGAATGACAAGTTCAGCTATACCTTAACGGCCGACTTTTTCCCCCTGCCCGCTGCATACACATAAATATGCATTTCGCGCAAATGTCAGGATGTTGCGTATACAAATGTATAATACATTTCGCGTGCAACATGTTAGTTGCGTGTGTAGCGATCACAGCCACGGCACATTTTGTATGCATATGCATAATACGCCACTCTACTTGCACTCGGCGGGATCCGCGTTTCTCTCTTTCTCATTCCGGGTCGCTGTGTACGCTCTTGTCACGGCTGATAAAGCACGATGCTCACGTGTATATATCCAACACCTACATACATGACACCCGATCGGACCGTGTCATCTCGTACCTCTTTCGCGATGCTGCCACGCCACGAGTTTTTCTACCGAATCCTACACGCGAGCCTCTCTGTCCCGCGCCAGCCGGGAGTACAATGCTTACGTAAGCCAGGTTTACGGTGTCCACCGCAGTTTTCGTTGATACCGCTTCATTTATACGAGACGTAAAGATACGCTTGATCTTTAGCTGTTTTGCGTGCATCTTACATCTTCGTATTCATGAAGATCTGCGGAAAAACAGTTAGTCAAGACTAAGCATATCTTTATACTTTGTATAAGTATTTCTCAGAAAATAGGCGTTTCACAGTAGCTTCGATCCTTTTAGTAAAAACTGCAGGACTTGCACTTTTTTTTAAAAATAGGTTTCTTTTCATCTCTCTCCCTGTATTTAAGTCTCATATCTTTCATCGCAGCACAGCCAGTTTAATGTTGCAGTTCGTTTCTTACTTACAATTGTATATAAATATAATTATATTATTTGTGCTTAGTAGTATTCTTAAATATAAGGTGTTTTGTTAAAAACGTAAGACGGCGTGAAAATGTTTGCCACCTATGGAGGTTCTAGTTACTTCAGGGTACTTTCCTCCTGTATTTTTTTGCTTACCAAGCGTCTCGAGGGAGACCGGAAATCCTCCCAAGTGAACTTGGAAAGCACACCGGTACATAGCATGTTGCCATATCTGTCCTCTCTGCACTCTTTAACAAAAAGTAGACACGTACTGGTACTGGTACTAAACAGCTCCTCGTAAAAAGAGGCAGCTTTTGTAAATATTTTCGTCCAGCTCCTCTCAGAAGGGGAACAAGTACGATTTTTAAGAATCCTTCTACAATTTCATCACACTTTTGTACATAAAAATCTGACAAATTATTGTATATATTGCCTTAACCCAACCTGAACCTGTACCTCCTATGATTTTCCACAGCAATCGTTTCAAAGTTCGAAGGGTCGGTGTGAGATACGATTGTCATCGAAAATATATTATATCCTCTAGCTTGTTTAGGATATTTCTTCATCGCGTTGCGCTTGAGACAATGATTCTCGACTCATTTTGATTTACTTCTGCTATAGAGACAAGATCCGAAAGTAACGATAAACCTGTGCCTCATTTATTCAATGCTCCATCTGGCTTGGATGTGACTAAAATTTTTAACCTACGAATTGAAGAACAGTATTAATATAGGGCTTTTAATGAATTTTCAACGATCAGAGAAAACCTGTTAGTTGAGCCCTGAAAGTATGATTCCCTCCGTGGGGGAAACTAACACAATTAAAAACGGGTTGAAAATCATTGTTTCGAATAGCACGTACATACGTATTGTCGACGATATCAATTACGTACCACTTTGTGGCGAGCCATTTCGCTCATAGTACACCTACGTACATGTGTTCAAATGTCGTTTAAGGCCTGTAAACGTGATTAAAACTTCGATGTTGCGTTAACTTGCTCGACGAGTGACAATCGGATAGAATGCTTAATCACATTGTAACGTCGTTAATTAATTCGCACAGCGATTGCTCTTCAACCCGTTCGTCTATTTACAGTTGCAAGAATGTCCGTAGTTATTTTTCGTGCGACTATAAAATCTTGCACCCACGCTTCGTTTTTTTTCTCTTTCTCTACCAATTTAATGACTGTTACAGCCGCTGTCATGTTACTCCCATTTTCTGCACGTCCTTGCAGATTAAATCACTCTCAGATCGCATCGCTATTGTTAATTGTCTGCTCACGGAAAATCGCGTGGCAACGACGGAGAAAGTTTATTAACTCCGATACAACGTATGAATTAATACTCTGTTATTATTTTTATTGTTTTAGCGGGGACTTGGGGATTTAATTCATATCGACTTGTCTCGAAGCTTATGTTGTACATACTCGCGTAATTAGTGTATAGCTCTTCTAAGGGATTCAGCAATCCTTAACTGAAGATGGATGGATCAATCTTTAACACTTTCGAACACTTTCTTTCTTTCTTTTTTTTTTATAAATGATATACATGAATATTTTATTTTTTGACGGTATTTCGTTGCCCAACACGAAACAGTAGTAAGAATATCAGCGATGAAGTAGTTTGTAAACGGTTTACCTGAGAGTTATGTGTATTTTTGATGGATCGTATTTTTGCGAAAAAGTTAAAGGAGCACAAGGACGAGAAGCCCTGGTGCAATAACGTGGTCGTAAAAAGCTCAAGATAACGACGTTATAATACGGCCTCTTAAGGGCGAAATTGCTGGTAAAAAAGAAATCCGTGAACTATTGCCTTGATCGCAGATTATTAATGATTAATTCCCGAAGTTATCTCGACTACCTGTTATTCTTGCTGCTATCCCAGTATTCCCTTACGAATTTATAACTTGGTAATAAGAGTAATTTATCACGCGGTCAACGAAATTGAGGAAAAAGAAAAATACCTGACGAAAGGGAAAAAAAGTATTCTGCAGCTGCGGCTTGCATCTACGTGTCATTCGAGTAGGCTTCAATTTTTAATTATTATTACATAACCCGTCGAGAAGCAAACGTAGCGATGCGTTGGAACAACGAGATACCGTCGTCAGACACAATTATTTTTATTTTACCGCTTTTAATTACTTTTATTTTGATACATAAAACACGGACTGTCGAAAGTATTTACACGGTTCATTAACCCGTATATTCCCCGTTTCGCCTGGAGCTTTACTGTAAATATTCTGGTCCGGAAGTCATGTAAATTGTTCTCAGGTGTTACGATAAGGTACACTTCTTCCCGGCGCCTGAGTACTCGATCTTGTGCAACATGAATAGCACGCTACGCGGTCCAGACGACGTGGAATACGCGGTCGCCTGCTGCGACCACGCTGACTTCTGCAATCGCGACCTAAGGCCCTATTTATCCCCTCGCAAGTCCAGAGGTGGGGCATACTTTCGACACGCCGATTACCTCGGACGAGGTACAACATCCGTGCACACACTCTGCCTCTTTCCAAGGTCGATTGGTATTATTGAATCAGAAAAGCTCGAGGAAATGAATCACGATCTTATTCTGTCCGGAGCAAAAAATCGAGAACACACAATGAATAATCAAGTAAAAAAACGATATTTTTTGAAACGGATGTTTAATGACCTATAGTAATTATAAAGATACTTGGTAATGTAATGTGTTAGTCGATCATTTGTCATTTTATACAGTATTAATATTCAACAGTAGCTCTTCCTTGATTTCTATTTTTGGTTTCCGTTACTGATTCTTATCTCTTGCTAGTAAATATCAAAACCTATTTCACATGTATGTATAATTCTATCTGTAAAGCGGAATCTGTGAAGTCCTTGAAGTAGAGATTCGTAAAATACTAAACTGCAAAATGATTTAGAGGATTGTAGAGCATCGAGGCGCATTGACCAACGAATTAGCTCCTCTTTTTTGAGTTTATTTGCGAAGATTGTTAGAGGCAGTTGGTTGACAAACATTCGTGATTTATATTGGCCTCTTCGCGCCGGATCTTGCAAACGCTATCGATCCGTGTTCGATATTTGAACGCCCGAGCACGCAGAAGCTAAACGAAATAAAGCAAACATTGAAATCAGTGGTGCTAGAACTAAAATCGATGGAAGTGTATCGTTCAATTTAGAAGCATCGAATAGCTTTCAGTTTGCTTTTCACGTGTTGCCAATTTACGCGTTCCGTCTGTTTAAATACGTTCGATGCTAAATACTGCGATGACACGGTGCCTTTCTTAATTGTCGAGTCAATAAAATCGTGAACGGAAACCAGTATTTTCGACATTGCAAACAGTGTACAATCGGACTGGACTAAATCCATATTGATTAAATCATGCTTCCAAGACACTTGTGTAATACATTTGATGTTCACAGACGAAAACGTGTCAATCATATGTTGCGTGTAAAATATCTGTAAGATAAGCCGGTCTATGCGCAAATCGATAGAGCAATTATTGGAAAAGCTTACACGTTACGCGATCAAGTATAACAAGGAGGGATTTCCCGAACGACGACCTTGGAAAGACGCGTGTTGTAAAAACAAGAGCGACGCAAAGATACAAGATAAAACGACACGATTTGGGTCCTTGATCATCGGTTCTCGATGCTTTTTGTGAATTGTCTGGGCAATCATCTTTGTCACGCATACACGTACAGCTACACACCCACACGTTCTTCTTTATACGAGTTGTCTTTGTCTCATGCGTCCTGCTTCTCTACCGAACTGGCATATAATGCGGCGACACCGCGATTCGTTCGCATTGTATCTACCTACGTACGCGAGCATCGCGTTTCCGTTGTCACGAAGCTGTTCGCGATGCTCCGAATTCGATAATTATTTCGCACTGCATTCACGAGCAAGCCGCTGTCCCATTGCATAAGCCGCGGCGATACGTCCTGTTCACATCGTTCGTTGATCCTCTGCAAAAATGTATCACACGACGTTATCTTGTCCGGCACCTTTTTAACCGGCCATTGAGGTTGCACATTGTCGTTCGCTTGTTCATTACGTGCACGTTGCACGTTTATCTACGTTCATTCATGGAGGTACCGCGGTCACGCGACTCTTTTAACACTTGTCATTGTCAACGAATACTCTTGTTAATAGAAGTAAAAATGAGAATCCACGAAAATATTGTTACTTTCATTTCTATTACCGTGGGCACTTCTTTAAGCAGTGAAATAGTTAGAGTTATCCGCTTGAATAGATGATACGTATATGCTTACCGCAGAGATTACCTCAAGATTTCATGATGTAGCAAACGCGCGCGCGTATATCATCGCGTTGCATCTGTTTACGTTCACGGAATGGGAGAGCCTTCGACCGAGACGACAATATAAACCTCGTAAGCTGTGTGCGGATAAGATAATGCTCGAATTTACATGCTTGCAGTTGGTAATCGACGTCCTAATTTGCAACGCATCTTGAAAATGAATGAGAGTTCGAATCGCCTTCCATACACGCGTTACACTTAGCATTCGCATGTCCCTGAATGATTGATATCATTCAGCAAACGAACATTAAAACATCGAGGAGAGTAGAGAAGCGAATTCTCTCAGGTTAATATTGTTCTACGTTAAATAAAATTTGAAGTTATGAAATTCATGTAAGGTAGAAACATTTCGATGAGTAAATGTTATCATTTTGATGGTATACGTGTACTGAAAGTGAACGTTTACATTTTGTGTAATGAGTAGAACATGAATGAAAAGGAATAAATTGTCAATGGGCGAACGTCGAGTGAAGGCGTCGAAAGCCGTGATACGTATTTTTGCGACAGCTACCCGGATAGATGTCTCAGCGTATAGCTGTAGCGCATTATTACATAAAATCACCCACAATTGTACACGTTCGCTGGTCGCGTTCATGTATGCACTCACGTCTGTATCTCTTTCGGCACGCGTAATTGTGTGCAAAAGGTCATCTAGTCTTTTTTTTTATATCAAGTTCACACCGAGATAACAGAGTGCTGAGTCGAACGATAACGAGATGGCCTGAAATCTTGCGTGTCTTTTTCCTCGATTATGATGCTTCTCAGATTAAATCGAAGTATAGAGTATCTAGCCAATCTTCACTGAAATTCATTCGATTTACTGTTTTATCGAAAACATTCTTTCCGAAAGATATTTTTAAATTCGTTCAGTCCATATTTCACTAGTAAAGAAAGTATGTGGCTTTTAAATGTGAATATTATTTTTACTGATACCTACAGCAAGAAATATGGACAATATTATTTATTTACTTAATACTGCAGTATCGTTATCTGAAGATAATTGTGGTATCGGTATTTCTAAGAATTTGTCACGTTTTACAAACTTCAGGCAAGTAGCTTTGAACTATGAAAGAAAGTATTAAAAAATGAACGTACAGCTTGAGCCTGCGATTTAAGTTTCTCCTCTTCTAAGTATATTTCTTATTATTCAGCAATTCTTACTTTTACTTACAGACAATAATGCTGACGATTCTTGTGAACTTTTTATATGATATACAAATGGTAGTTTAGGGTCACTGCAAATAGAAAAAAAGGTGACATTTTTTTCAGGAGGGATATCTCGCTTATCGTGACTCTAGACTTCGTGTAATTTTAATAAATAACAGTACCGTTAACACGTAGCTGAAAAAAGATTATAAGCAAATTACTGTCTTAATTGATGCGATTGGTCGTTGTACATCGGACAAAGAATACGTTGGCCATTGGCCATTGGTATTACACGTACGTACGTACGTGTAAGCGTAATAGTAGTCACATGAAAAGCGATTAGAGAATGTAGCGAAAGAGGATGATGCGAAACGGAACGGTGCAGCGATGATGCGGCGTGGCAGCTCGAGTGAAATGGACGACAGCGCGATGCGTTGTATAGGTAGAGTACAGAGAAACGAGGCGTGTTCGCACGCTATTGACGGAGGGATGATGGAACGTATCGAAACCAGTATCCATCGATTATACGGACTCCACTAAATCCGGGGGAGAGACAGCTAGTTATTGACGTGCGTTTTCGCTGCACCGATTTATTTCGATACACCTGTTCGTAACATTCGTATAATGAGCTCTTTATTTCACTATTATCGTGTACGAAATGAACCATTTTAAATAGGTATTCAATTATTCTTGTTCAACGTTAATCAAGTGTTCTCGTCGTATGAGTAACGTCCTTGAAACAATGGCAAAGTATTATATTTTTAACTAAGAAATAGAATTATAACTTTAATTAAGTAAAAGTAGGACTTATAGGAGTTATATATAAATCAAATTTTTTCATGTTCTACTCGTACAGCAAAGCATTTCCTTTTTCAGAATTTGATACATGTTAGATTCGGGGAAAAAGATATTGAACATAGTATGAGTCGGTAAAAAATTATTACAAATATTATACGTCATTCGCGTTTCGTGTCGATAGAGATGTAAAGGAACAGTGACCTCGAATGTATATAATTCGCGGTGCATTTTGGACTACGGACTTGCGGTGCAGTGCTAAATGATAAAACCTATTCGATAAACATGATAAGGAAACCGGTTTATTAACTATGTTTATATAAAAACGATCTGTTTCAAAACATTTGGGAAAATTACTAAATTCTTTATCGCAGTTGCATCATTCGTTAAAACATACGAACACGCTGCGTGAAATCGCGAACTTCCATCAAGGTCCGAAAACTGCATGCATGACGTGTACCATCGGAACACGAGATCATGCGCCAACATCGCAGACAGCAAGTTTAGTACGTATCCCCGGGTTCGCTTGGCAATCTTCACCGAGCCATCCCCCCTGAACCCGTGTAATCATTCATCTGTGACTCGTCTGTCTCACTTATTTGTCATCTCATCATCTACCTCCTGGGAATCAATTTGCTGCCTTATCGTGAAATTGCTAGATGGATGATACTTGCGCGGACGCGAGCCTCGTGATCGATTCCACGAATATTTGTTTCCCCTTCACCGGGGCCGCCGCATGGTGAAGCCACGCGATTCGACGGTCCCAATGATTTTTCCAATTCACTTCTGCCCTCTACAAAAATCTCGAATGACGACGATAAAGATCGTTCATCGCGATTTGTGGATGAATCGGTCGTTTTAAAAGTTTGATTAAGAAAGAATTACACGAAACCGATTGTTCGCTACAAAGTTCAATAAGAAGGTGATTGTTTCGTTTCAAAGTTCACCACGGGAACGATTATTCGCTTTGAAATTCGATTTGAAAATGATTGCCCACTTTAACGCTCGATAGGAAACTTATTTACCGCATCGATTTCTGTTGAAAACTATGGAAAGAACATTTCATTTGGAAGTTGTTAATGGGACCGATAATTTGGTTTTGAATTGACCGTACAAAATTTTATCCAAAGTAACGGTGCTTTTTGTCAGAATGTTAACGATCGTTTTACGAGATTAAATTCGAGGAAGGATTTAAATTCGAGATACTTCTTTGAAACTTAACTGTGTGCATTATTCTAATGTTCTCCGTGTGGGTTTCCGAAGAATAACCAATTAACAGCATCCGCGTGAAGGAATTCATGCTCACCGCATATGTACGTCGTTGTCAGATCAAGTATCAGGTAAGTGAAGCTGCGGATGGTGTAACGCGGATTTCTACAAATCGCGAGACAACATTGTATTCAGACGATGGGTCAAGTGTACAGGTTGTATCATTGTCATTGTACATACATTTACTGGGCAGGTAATTTGGAAGATCGACTCCTCACATTTGGTCGATCAGTACGATGCAAGAAGTGGAATCATCGTTTTGTACATAGACACCCGCATTGTTTCTTTTTTTTTGTTTCTATGAAAATCGTCGTCCAAGCTCATTCCGGGTCGTACTGATCGTTGGACTTTTTCGACAGGAAAAATTCGAACTGAGTTTATTACGTTCCCAACCTGGCCTATTAATCTCGCATGTGCCCGTTCACCTTAAACTGTTGCTATTCACTGTTGCACATTTCTTTCAGTATGCTTGTCATTTAGCATGACTTCCGAACATGTTTTTGCTGTTGCTGCATGTATGTTTCGTCAGCTTGTCGCATTCGCTGCTCTCCGATTTTCATTTTCACACGGGTTTTGAATAGCCTCCTGAATCACTTTGAAAAACTAGACACATTCGATCAATTGAATTATGACTTCATATTTGAGTCATGCTTAAGCTGTTAATTACAGTTACGTGATTAGAAGGATGGAATTTTCTACCATTATCGTTTATCGTACGCTGACACCTCCTTTTATTGAATGTTGATGGTGAAAGAGTAGAGGAGCATCCAAGATGCTTGTAAAATCGAATGTGTCTCGTTTATCCGAGTGGTTTCGTGTCGTTTCACGATCAAACATTAATCGAGGATTTCTGCCGGCAAAAGTGCCGCCAGGCGATGACCCAATGTGGGTCACTTGGAAAATGGCCTTGACGATAGCGATGCCAATATGCGCAATCTGCGTTGTGGTTATGGTCATTTATCACGTACGGATGACCAGAAGAAGACCCGGGGATTCTGATGATTCTCAAGAGGCACCGGACCGGCCCATTCTGGGCGGCGTTACCATTAGGGATATGCTGGAAATGACGACTAGTGGCAGCGGCTCGGGTAGGTCAAATTAAAGTTTTGCACCACAACCTCCCTTTCTCTGCCTTTACTAATGACTGAGTTGTTGTCAAAAATCTTATTACGAAAAGAATTTCATTTTGCACAGCAGTAGTACCTTCGTTATGTGAATATTCTTTTACATAAATATTATATTTTTTTGTCTATACTTTATCTATAATATCAATCTTTTCTACAATACTGTTGTGTTCACATACCTATTTACTCCTATAGAATCATATATTTGTTATAATAAAGTGTTTGTACTTGAACAAACTGTATACGTTTTATTTCATTTTTTTTTAAATTACACATGTATTTGAAACTATTATTAGTGACGAGAGTTATCTGCAATCATACTGAAATTCGTGTTCTTCAATGCCCATCCTCTCCCAAGTAGGCCTGCCACTTCTGGTACAGCGGAGCATAGCACGCCAGATTCAGCTAGTGGAAACGATCGGTAAGGGTCGTTTTGGCGAAGTCTGGCGTGGTCGTTGGCGGGGTGAAAATGTTGCCGTGAAGATCTTCAGCTCGCGCGAGGAAAGATCCTGGTTCAGGGAGGCTGAAATTTATCAGACGGTGATGCTCAGACACGACAATATCCTTGGATTCATCGCCGCCGATAACAAAGGTGTGTATGAAGATGCGCGTGGATGGATATATACATCGATGACAGGCAGAACTACATAAAGTTATTACAATTTGCGCGTTTGAAGTAACCTGAATATCTAATGGATGCACTTTCTTCTCAGATAATGGCACGTGGACCCAACTGTGGCTGATCACGGATTATCACGAGAAGGGTTCGCTGTTCGATTATCTGAACAGATCGACCGTGGACACGAACGGTATGATCAGGATGGCACTGTCGATTGCTACCGGTCTCGCGCATCTTCACATGGAGATTGTAGGCACGCAAGGGAAACCGGCTATCGCTCACAGGGATCTGAAATCGAAGAACATCCTTGTGAAGACGAATGGCACATGTGCGATCGGTGATCTCGGATTAGCTGTTAGGCACGATGTGATAACGGACACCGTTGATATCCAACTGAACAATCGGGTCGGCACCAAACGGTACATGGCGCCCGAGGTAAGCTTGAAACGCACAAACCTTCAATTTACTTCAATGTTATCATCGATTATTTGTATCTGTCTTACGTGAAACATATTTCGATAACTTGTTACAATTATTTATTCAATTTCTCTTACACTGTGCAAAGAGAGGTAATAAGAATCTTTACTTGGTGAAAAGCCTAAG